>JAGGAX010008386.1:0-41451 GCA_017657335.1 Termitomyces titanicus | reverse complement strand
AAAGCTGGAATGCAATGGTGGTGTACTTTCCATCTGTCAAGTTCTGGCCAATATCCCAAAGATGAGAGCATGATTTACCAGTGAGGTATGTGTTCTGTGCATGCCGAAAAGTATTGACAAGCTTATCAACCACATTCTGGTCTAGGACAATTGTATTTGCTCCATCATTGACTTCAACCTCATCCTGGATGATGAGGCTGATCTGGCTGATATGCGAGGAGCTAAGCCAGTCCTCAGAGGCAAAGATCGTGAGGTCCGAGACATCAATGAAGGGTAATCTGTAGTTCCATGCCAGGCGTGTAAGTGCATCCAATTCATCATTCATTCCATGCTTCTGAAACCATGCCATTACAGATCTCCATTGTGCCTGCACATTTGCAATGTCGTGGGCCTTGCGCCAGTACCCGAAAATCCACAAAGGAAGCTTCAAGACTTTCCCATCACCATCAATTGGATACTCCAAGGAGACATGACCGGATTTGGACACTTCCTGAGCCTGCTGTTCAACGATTTCGATGTCGGGCAGAGTTGGCATCGCGAATTTAATGAGGAGTCGTGCAGTTTGAACATTGGTGATACTGGAGGATGCTTTTGAGAAGAGGTTGGGGTTTTCGAAGAGCGAGGGGGGGGGTGCAGATGAGTGGGATAGGAAATTTACAAAGGTCTGCAATGTTAAGCGTGTCTGAAGGTACCAGAATATTATCTAGATACCCTGGCAATGTTTGCCGAGCCATCGTAATCAAGCAGTCGATAAACGCGTCGTTTCGAACGCGACTTTTTTCAGTCACCAAGGTGACACGTGACTACTACATGACCTTGGTAAAATACACCCTCGACCAAACCTTTCTAGGTACTTTACCAGATCTTTACCAGTATTTTACCTGTCAAAAACGTGACGGTAAAAAACTGGGAGTTTTTTTACGCAACCCTAGTGAAACCTCTACGTCACGTGCAGGACCGACGGCTTCAATTTCCCACAAACACGGCTGCCCATCCGGATCCCCGACCCTTACATAAGCTTCTCGTTATAACGCAAAGCGCCCTCGAAATACCGCCTGCACGCATGTTTGCCTATCTCCCAAACCTAATTCATATATATATTCAGATACTGCAACAAAATGTGCCGTTTCGCGACGCGCCATGGCTTTTCAGTCCGTTGCCGTCCCTACGACGCGTTTTCGCCTTCGCTTTCCATGATTGTGGTTCGAGCGTTCAGAGCTCAAGCCAGATGCTCTTTCGACGATGGCATATGTCGCTGCTTGAGTATCCGTAGTAGGAAGGACCGACTGGCCAGATGTGCATGTGAACACTGAATAACATCCTCTCCCATTCATTCTTACCAATCACGGACTATCTCGGACAACACGAAGACTAGTACTCACCTTTCACCTGCAGATCAGAATCGACAACTCCATAGTCCGCTACCTTTGGTGACATTGTCGCTGTCCCGACCGGATGAAACATACTGCCAGAATCATGCCGGATGAACTCGTCGAGCGCCGCATCTGTAGTGGCGCTGACAGGGTAAATGGTGTAGCTTTCCCTGTCAAATTGCCTCTCGCATGAACATGTCAAAATCGAGATGATAGCAGGTCGCTATCAATGACAGGAGGATTGGAAGTGTGGGGACTGTTGATCATGACAGACCCATTTGGAACCACCTACATCCCTTAGTTCACGAGAGGGACTGGACGCACGGAGAGGGAAGAAGGAGAGTACGTTTTCATTCACTTCAAGGAAGTTTTCCGATGTAGGGAAGGACGAGTAAATGATACCATACTGGTGAGTTCGAAATGAGCGGTTTGGAAACCCGCGAGAGACTCTGGGACTCCGCGAAGATTCATCCCACATTGTTGAATTGGAGGAGACCTGTCCGTGTCTCATTCCACTGGATGAAGTACTTGCTCCGCGAAGGTAGTGTTGTAATCGAGCTTTTCTAGGGTCTCAGTTGTGTTTATGTACCAGCCACTGATCCACTTAGACAGTATGTAGGAAAGGTTTCGTCTCAAGTTTAAACTTTGATACTCAGATGGACAAAGTTAGGTTGCCGACTAGAGTTCCAGACGACGTAAG
This sequence comes from Termitomyces titanicus, assembly GCA_017657335.1. Lineage (NCBI taxonomy): Eukaryota > Fungi > Basidiomycota > Agaricomycetes > Agaricales > Lyophyllaceae > Termitomyces > Termitomyces titanicus. Next base: position 39,378 of record JAGGAX010008386.1, on the reverse strand, counting down.
GAGTGCCATTTGTACTGCAGAAAGTATCACCCCACTTCTTGCTGTGACTTTCCATTTGGCTCTGAGTAGCCTCAAATGATTTAACGAGATTACGCAACATACACCTTTGGTGAACTACAATGACTACTTAAGAACACGGGACACTTGAGCTTGAGCAATCGTGTAGCTTCTGTCGCTCAAATCAAAGATCAGTTTCCCCGCAAGCTCAGGCGCACCTCACCGCGTGAACAAATCCCGCAAATGCGCGTCACGCGCTCGAGGTCACGTGTAATGACCAGATCATCATGTGCGATTATGGGTGCGGCCCATTGTCAATCACGCTTCAAATTGAAACACTGCTGACAGTTTTCTCTTACTTCCTTTCTTCAACCTGGTTTCCTAGTTTTCTCCTGCATTCGGAATTGTTTTGATATGACTCCAATAATAACACCAAAACCGTCCTTGATATCGTCACTAGTGCTAATGGTGTCGAACCACTTCAAACCTCATCGGGCAGAAGCCTTACAACGAATACGTATCAACGCGTTCTCGCTGGTTCTAATCTTCGTCTTTTCAAACCTTCTGCCACTTCCAACCATCCAACGTTCAATACGGCTCGTAATAAGCAACAACAAGTCGGAGAAATGGTCGTCAGATTGGTTGTACAGGTGGTTTTGCATCATTGGTGAGTACTTGTCCTTTTTTTGTTCGTCGTCGTTATTGAACTCTGATGATCAGAGGTGACATTGGCTGCTGTCTTTTTTCTCAATATTCTGCAAGGTGTCTACGCGGTCAAGTATCCCCGTATCGTCCCTCCGACCCCTGGGAAGCAAAAATCATTGTTCCAAAATTCGACAACACCAAAGCGATCGTTCAAAGTCTTATCCCCTAATGTGTGTATACCCTACCTTTAACCTTTTCTTTTACCAATAGAATCTTCAGTCGCGCTCTCAACCACAGAAGGCTTTCTCAGTCTCCCACTCCGCTTCATTTACTGGTTCCCCTTCAACGTATCCTACATCTCCCCTTTCAACGCCTTCTCGAGTCCTACATTACCCCTCTGTTGCTGCGTCATCCACTAATACCAATGCTTCATCGACTTCGACCATGTTGCTCCATTCAAGCCCAAGTCCTGCAATTGCGGCTTATAGGGGTCACTCGAACGCGGTTGGACGTGAGTCACTCTTTCCTGTCTTTCATCATACTCATCCAGACGTACATTATAGGGGCACTTGACGAGTCTTTCCTTGGACGTATACCTCCGGAGTCTGACGACGACGAAGCTTGAAACGATGTGGAATTCCTTTGTTGAATTTCGTACACAGTATTATTCTTTTAAGAACATATTAATACTCTCCAGGGTGGCCCGTCGACAGAAACCTCGGTGGCATTGATTTGCATCATATGAATTACTAGTGACTCCCGTATGGCTTAGGATTCGTGTTGATACGCAGCCTTGATAAGATCCGCAGCTCTTTCTGCCACAACATATACCGGAGCCTGTGTGTGGGCACTGGGGACGAATGGCTGAAAGAGACCGCATGAGTATGTCAGAGATTTTCGATGTAGAAGGTACGACATACTAAAACAGACGCATCAACAACCCTTACTCCCGCCACCTTCTTGAGCTTCAAGTCCGGATCGACAACACCGTTCTTTGCGCCTTTGGGTGACATGCTGGCCGTACCGACTGGATGGAAGATCGTCGCGGCGTTGTTCTGAATATATTCGTCCATCTGGGCATCTGTCTTCGCGTTTTCTAAACCATTAATGGGACTGATGATGTAGCCATCCCAGGAAGGTGCAGTGAGGAACTTGAGAGCGCCCTTGAGCGCGTCTCGCATCACAAATTTGTCGATGTCAGACCCTAAGAGAGCCGGATCAATAAGAGGTGTATCGAAGAAATTGTTGGACCGGAGCTTGACGGATCCGCGGGAAGACGGTGAGAGGACGACGGTGGCGATCCCCAGGAAGTTCCCGGTTGGAGGAGAATTGACAAGGCCGAGAGAGTTCTGACAAAAGGGTATGTCAGCAGGAAAAGAAAACTTGAGGGAAAATCTTCGGAGAGCACATACCGAAAACAGGATCTCGTAATGGCCTGAGTGAGGACCGGCAGAAGGATCTGGATTAGTCTTGAAGATTGGATCGTCATTTGCGAGACGCACAAATCCGAGATGGGAGGCGATACTGTCAACAAGGAACCCCGTGCCTGTCTTCTGCCAGAACGCGATATCTTGAGCTGCGGCCGTAGCGTTGCGAGTAAAGTCATCAAAAGTGTCAGTAGAGTTGACCAGGAATCCGCTTCCAAGCAGTGCATGGTCCGACAAGTTCTCCCCGACATCGCCGATGTTTATAATTGGCTTGATCCCAACAGCTCGGAGGTCATCACTGTTGCCTATTCCGGAGTTCAAGAGGATCTGGGGGGAGCCAATAGAACCTGCGGAAAGGATGACTTCGCGAGTCGCAGTTACTCGTTGTATAGAACCTGTGGTCAAGATAAGCCAAAGTGTGGAAGCGAGAAAATTGATGTTCAGCTTACCATCAGACTCAAGACGATACTCCACGCTTCGGAAGGCAGGGAGACCGTTCTGGTCACCTGTCTGGAGGAGACGCGATACTTGAGCACCGAGGACAATGTGAAGGTTAGACCGCCGGCGGAAGTTCGGACCCAAATACGATGTGGATGAGCTGCTGCGCCTTGGACCATCGGTCGTGATCTGTATCCAACCTAAGAGGACATTGAACGGAAGTCTACGAAATTACTTGATACTGGACACTGACCAAAACCTAAGCTGTTGCCACCATTTATATCGAGGTTGAACTTAAACTTTCCTTTAAGCTCGCTTGTGGCGTTGATGATCAGGCCATCGATCGGGGTCGGGAATCCTGAGACACTGACGGAGTTGATTCCGGTTGTGCTATGAATCTTTAAATCGACTTGATTGTTGACATTGTGGTGGTCAACAGGAGGAGTAAATTTTTCGTTCTTCCGAAAGTATTGCTGCATGTTATTCCAGGACCATCCCTGATCCCCCGTGACAGCAGCGTAACGATTGAAGTCATCTCGAGATCCACGAGTGTAAATCAAATAGTCTGATCGACGTAACCAGGTAAAGTTGTTTTGTGGAAAAGATATAGAAGGTATACTCACTGACAGAGCTCGATCCTCCTAGAACGTGACCACGGGGGTATGGAATGGAGCGGCCTCCGAATCCAGATTGAGGAACAGTGGTATAGTTCCAATCCCATGGGGTGTTTGGGGTATCCTCACGGCAATGGAACGGAATTTCCAGCTCTAAAACACCCTCATCGCTGTGAATGAGGAAGCAGTCAAGTCATTTTGCATATACTTTTCACCCCGGTGACTCGAAATGGACTTACGACGGGCCCGCTTCAATAACTAAAACATTGTAGTTCGGGTTTTCTGTCAATCTGTTTGCCAACACTGCTCCAGCGGTTCCACCTGAACATCGAGATTAACGAACTCGTTTGTGTAACGATGTGAACCTCGTACCTCCAACAATAACGAAATCGAAAGTATCATGAGAAGTAGCTGCAGGGACAGCAAGAATTCTAACGAGATGTTTGAGTGCAAAAGCAAAAACTAGTGCCCTTATGAGGGTAAACATGATAGCGGATGGTGGTTCTCAAGGCGAATAGTCGGAAGTAGCAAGGAAAGAAAGCCGTTCTGACTTCACAGATGGTTTTTATTTAAAGTGCTCTTTTTATATGCCCCAGGACCAGTCCCGGTATCTGAGCCTTGCACATTGATCTCTATGATCATTTTTGTAATGCGCTCTAGGCTCAGGCTGAACAAGGTCCAAAGTCTTGGAGATATGCAAAGGCCTCCGCGGAGGTTGCACAAAAATGTATTCAGGTTCTACTAGTAGAGTGCAACAAGGAGAGATATCAGAGTGATTGATTGAACCACTGAAACGGTGCTAGGATCTCTCCAGAGGTTTGACAAAAGGGGCGTCATTTTTGCGACTCAGGACCAAAAAGGCAAAGTTTCCAGGCCTCGGACTTCGTTGTACCACTCACAAGGGGTTGATTGCAACTCTTTTCGTACACTACGCGCCACCCACGGGACAGATGTGTACGGTTGGTGTACGGTGCTAAAAGATTAGATCAAAAGCATGTAGGACGAATCTTGGGTTTAGATGATGAGAATATTATCTGCAAGTAATGCTAGTGAACACAAAGTGAACAATTACAGCTAAGTATGAATGTGTACTACGGATCGTTGATCGAGGTTGGGCGCCGCTGATCAGACTGGAGCGCAAAATAACTCAATGCCGACATCAAGCCGACATACTGACATACTGACATAGGGTCCCATGTGGATTAAAAATCAATCCTCAGATATATCAAGGTTCGTTATCAGCTTCTCCAGTCTGAGTAATCCAGGACTACTTGACCCAATAATAGCTATAGGGAATCGTGGATGGAATTCTTATTTTTGTGGACTAGATTCGGACTAAACATTGACTTAACAGCGCGCGTTATCATGGACTGAAGTGTGGGTGAAATGCTGAAAGCAATTCAAAAGACATGTACATGTCTCCGCTGGCAAGCGGTGGCTTCGAGCCCCGAGTAAAGCTAATATATCCACTCCACTGGGTGGCATCCCTCATCCCTATCTTCCGCGCAAGCTCGGACCAATGTATCCACAGTTCTTTGCGACAGAAATCGATCAGTCGTTACACAGGACAAACTGCTGTTAAGGCACCATGTTATGTTTCGAAACCTTCAACCTGACATATTTTGATATTAGAGTTCGATGCTTTTGTCATATGTTTTCCTCCGAAACGCATCAGCTGAAGGGTATTTGGCACCCTTCAACACCTCCATGGCTGCGTCTCTCCGACGATCAGATGCAGTGCGTTTACAAACTCGAGATTCTCAACAAGGTATAATTGATTCACTTGTACCTTTCGCTTTCCTGGCTAAAAATGACCTGACATGTCGGTCATTGATGATGGGTATGTGATTATGGACTATAAGTATGCCCATGTTTCATGTGATGTTCATGTGGAAGCGGGAGCCCCTTAAGTGCTGATCGAGATCACCGAGAGGCTTAGTCACAGCAGCCAAAGGCTTTGGATTGGATACAAGACACAAGATTTGAGCTTTCTCAGAGGGTTTCAGTCATCGGTCAAACTTCGAGGGAAAGACACAAATTCGTCGGAAAGATTCAAGAGAAGTCGTTTCAAGTCTTTTCAAGTAGGCAAGCTTAGGGCCTGGCCCATGTTGAGGTCACGTCACATCTGTCATCGTGACTCCGACTCGGATTTTTCGGCAGATCAAGCGACAATCATTGAAACGACAACTTTTCGATTCAAGTTATTATCCCGTGCGAGAGATCATCCAAATTCTCATCCTGACTTGCCTAATCACTCCCATTGGTATCAATGTGACTTGCCTTTGTCGTTCATGTGGTCCTATGATCTATAGAAAGAGTTCTATTCAAGTTCTATTACCACGTTTGTCTCCTCGTCCAGAACTTCTTTACGAACGAAATAGGACTCTACCTTCCCACTTCTCATACGAAGTGGCTACGTACCTTCTGATCACTCCGAGTAGCTACTAGCATGATGACCGGCCCGTCGCCCACCTGACCGCGTACTTCGTGGTTGAGAATCATACGAACTTTACCCTCTTCGGACTCAAACACAATAACCCATCTCATAGGCCTAGTGGTTCAACTTGGGTATACAAGAACAAGATGAGGCCAACACTGTACCTAAACCTCACCTTTCTGAGGGCATTAAGTCAAATTTGCCTCACTTTAGCGCAGGCTTCTTCGTGCGTCTTTCCGAACAAAATCACTAATATCCTTGCTTAGTGCACTTGGGACTTCTAGAAGTAGTGCTCCTGAGCTTTCGTCAACTGTAGATACTCCTCAGGCCACGGTCATCACAGACCCTTCCAGCCTTGTCCTCCCATTCATCGGTACAACCAATGGCGGACATGTTTTTCCTGGCAAGCTTGCGATATATTCAGACTGTGGATATGCTAAATAGTTGTAGGTGCCACTCTTCCGCATGGCATGGTTAAAGTAGGCATGGATACAGACTCGCCGGGTAACGTATGTATAGACAGCTTCAAGGCTCTGTCGCGAGCAGCCAGCCTGACGTCCTTTCAGCATGCAGGCTACGATGCAGACCCTCAGTTCAACGCGACTGGTTTCTCCCAACTGCATGATGATGGAACAGGAGGGGTAAGGCCTACAGTCTCTTGCTTCGAATATTCTATTGATGATTGCGCACACCCTAGGCCGTGCCTCTTTCAAACTTCAAAATCTGGGCTTTCTCGAACTGCTCGTCTTTCGAGACGTGCCCAACGTCATTAGCTTCACGAAAAATCTCCAGGAAAATCCTCTCTAATGGTAAATTCCTTTCAATGAACTAAGGATCCAAGTGTGACTGATCAATCTACTTTCAACAGGCTCTCCGGATGACTTCGCATCGCCAGGGTACTTCTCTACCAACTTGGTATGATTCTCGTGATCTGTGCATCCTTAACATTCAAGAATATCATCAGACCAACTCAATCCGTGTCGAGCTTACCGCAACACGGCGAACTGCTCTGCATCGCTATACGTTTCCTCCTGGGACGACTAACCCAAGAATTATGCTTGATCTGACGAATGATGGACAGCGCAGCAGCACTAACCCTGTTATGACCCTCGATCCAAACACTGGGAAGCTTGAAGGGGGTGCTTCGTTCGCTGCATCTTTTGGACCAAGTTAGTTTAATTGTGCCGACAATCATCCTTGTGCAGGCACTTATTCTTCACTCCATACAAGGTCGTTATGAAGCTTTCACATGTGTGGCGTTCAAAGGTGAAGGCTATGATTTAGGCCAGCCGACGGAATATGGCATTTGGTTGGGAGACTTTCCTGTACAAGGGTCAACGAACATCCTCCAGGTGTATTACGGTTCGTTCTCGTTTGATTTTCTACTCTCTTCGCACAAAAATACCAACATCAATTTCAGGTTTTGTCGATGAGATAGGCGGACTTTTGACTTTCCAACCTGCTCCTGGCGGTGGAAAGACATCGATCCTCGTTCGTGTGGGGGTGTCTTTCATCTCAAGCGCACAAGCATGCGCAAACGCAGAAGAAGAGATACCCGACTTCGATTTTACCGGAGTACAGGAGGCAGCACGAGCTCAGTGGAACGATCTTCTTGGGAGAATTCAGGTGGATACAACTGGTGTCGATCTGGATACAGTGAAGCTGTTCTATTCAAGTGTAAGTTACGTACAACAAGACCGGGTACCAGTTCAAGTTATTGCAAGCCGACTTATCCACTTTTGATGTTATAGGTGTACAGGACTCATATATCACCAGCTGATTGTGAGTTCGCCTTATTCTTGTACTCTTGGAAGCTGGAATCAATATCATTTTGAACACATCAGACACTGGTGAAAACCCAAAGTGGAACTCGACGGAGCCTTATTATGACTCTCTGTATTGCAACGTATGTCGATAGATTTATTTGTTTTGTCACTGAGTTAACAGTATTTGAAGTGGGACACATACCGCACTCTTTACCCTCTAATGTCTCTTCACGACCCAGTAACCTTTTCTCGGATAGTGAGAGGGATGATTGATATCCAGAAACATGAAGGTATGATGTCTCGCCCAGCATAAAAGACAGTCAAACTTGAAAACATTGAACAGGATGGCTGCCTGAATGTCGTGGTGCAACCGCTATGCATTTTATACAAGGTGGAAGTAGTACGTAATTTTTTTTGCTTCCACAGTCCGTACTTTGTCTTGAATTCCTTGTCAGACGGTGATCCAATTCTCGGGGAATTCTTCGTGAAGTAAATTTTCTCCTCCCGTACGAGTCGTTTCAGGCTTACATGTCTAAGGTTCCACGACAATGCTACGACGCTTGACGTCAACATCGATGACCTTTATAACGCACTCCTTGCGGATGCAGAGATCGAGCCGCCGAATTGGAACCTCCAAGGCCGCCAAGCAGATGCATGGAAACAATTCAGTAGGCTGACACCTCACTGTAGTACAACGATTGAACGAACTCATCCGGCGAAGATTATCTTCCTCAAGACATGTTTTCTCCAGGAGGAGCCAATACCAAACAAGCTTCACGAACGCTCGAGGTGGGTGGTTTTACAGGTTTGAAATGAGATCGATCTTCTCAGAATCTCTTTCGTAGCATGCCTTCAACGATTTCAGCATATCGCAAGTCGCCAAGATACTAGGGAAGACTGAAGATGCACAAAAGGCATGTCACAGGCTCTTCTGCTTGCTATTTTCCATGTTTAGGTTTCTTCTTGGCAGTATGTCCAGCGTGCTGGTAACTTTGCCAATCTCTGGAACCCCAACATTACCGTACCAGGCAGTCCTGGGATCATAGGCATGATCCAGGTTAGTATGATCCCTACCGTCGTGCTACTATTGACAAAGATCCAGCCACGCTTCGCTAACGGAACCTTCAATTTCACTGACCCGAGACATTGTAGTGTGCATGACCCGGCCAAGGCGACTTGCTTCTTGAATGCAGCTAACAGGGACGGGTTTTATGAATGTAGGTTTCTCTATACATCGAACACGATCTTAAAACGATTGAAGAAATCTCGAAATAGCCTCACCTATCGTCGTAAGCAGATAGTTTTAGTTGCTTTATTGGCGATGGTCGCCTGATCTGCGCATTGTTTTGAATCTAGTATTCCCAGGTAAGTTCAATACTGCGGATGTGGAGTATAGTTCTGACTCTGCACCTTAGTATGCTCCTCAAGATACGGCGAAGCTCGTAGAGCTTCATGGTGGGGTAGACAAATTCGTCTCAAGGCTTAATTTCATATTTGATCAGGTACATTCATTCGCCTGATAAGATGTTGGGCGTCTTTGCTCATTTCGTTTGTCCTTTCCAACCAGGATTATTTTGACTCGACAGATGAGCCATCACAACAGATACCATTTATGTATCACTACGCGAATCGTCCTGGCCTCAGCACACAGAGATCACGCCAGACTATCGCACAATTTTTTAACACGTCCGTCAACGGTCTTCCAGGAAATGATGGTATATCCGTCTATTTCTTTCAGTTAATCTTTCAACTCATGCTGTTTCCCTCGCAGATTCCGGTCTGTTGTCACTCTTCACTTTAGCATAATGTACCATGCTCACGAATTTCTGTTTTGTCAGGTGCGATGGGAAGCTACGCGGCGTTCTATCTCGCTGGTCTTTATCCTCTGCCGGCGACACAGCAGTTCTTGCTCTCTTCGCCTTACTTCCAACAAATATCTTTCTCCAATCCAGTTTTGAACACAACGACTAGAATTGTCGCGAACAATTTCAATGGGAACCCTCCCAATGGAACTGGTGGCCGTGTTTTTGTACAGGCGCGTGGTTTCTTTGCTCTTTAGCATGACTCCCCTAGCTGAGTTTGGTGAACTGCCAGAGCGTAGCCGTGAACGGGGAGACCTACAAGTCTAACTGCTACCTGGACTGGGATGTGTTCACATCAGGCTCACTTGTTGAACTCACTCTGACTGACGATATCGACGTCACATGTGGCAACGGTACAAACGCCCTACCACCGTCCTTGTCTACGGGGGGTTATGACTGAGTTGTACCAGATGGACAAGCGTAAGTGGAATAGTAAGAGACTCAGAATATAGTTGGAACTTGTTCATGAATTCTTGGGTACGTTGACGAGTACTGTACTTATGGTAACCCTCGGCCATATTCGACAACGTCTTCGGAACTTTTTGGAGGTGAATGTTATTTACTTCACGGTTTCGTTTCAAGTTGCTAGGGGGGGTGTTGGTTTAGCAAACAGAAATCGGAAATTTTTGTTGTTCCACTGTGTCCAACCTTAGTATCTGTAAAATCCTCGTTTTACCTGGCAACAGATTGGGTAGAGGCTTGCCAATCGTTACTTTACCTTTCACTTACTGCGCTTCAAACTCGGAACAATTGATTTCGCCCAGGTTTCTTTTATGAAGGCCAACCATGATGCATGAAGCTCGACCAAAGCAATTTTAGCTAAAACGGCCCGACTAGTGTCAAGTAAGTATTCCTGGTTCACCTGACTACTTTGATGAACTCATTTACTCTGTGACAATCAGCAATATGTACTCCTCGGATTGGTGGTGTCCCTGCTCCATGCTGACCACTTCTGTCGCCTTGCATTGTTCGAATGGCGAGAAAGGATACTAAGACCATGCGCTTCGTTGCCTTTTTCCTTGGTTGAAGTTGGTTCGGCTTCTATTTTCATCGGACTTCCTTGTGGATCTCAATCTGCTAGAGTACTCATCTTGATCTCTTATCTTGTACTCCCAAGCTTCCCGAGACGAATCAGACGATGCCTCAATAACAATCTTTTGATCAATCCTAATTTTGCTTTGTTCCGGGTCAAGACGACGACCTCGTGAACACACTAAACATTCGACCAACCTGCTAGAACGCAACCTTCGCGTTCGCTTCTCGAAAAGCTGGCTGAGACACAGCCTTTGACTCTCTTTGCAGCGGTTTAGGCCGCTGATAAATCTTCGAGTATCTACGGAAGGAAAGCTCGAGTAGAGACGCTTGCTCGTCATAACGAATGGTCTCGAGTCTAACAGCTGTGCCTGATCACCTGAAGATTGCACCTCGCGGTTTCGGCTCCTCGTCCTGAGAAAAGCGGAAAAGTGAAGAAATAGTAATACTTCATATAAGTTAAGACTCCATTCATTTATCATCCTCCACCGATACTCTGATGTGGTCTCGTCCTGTTGTATTCCTCATTGGATTTCTGGGTATCTCTGTTACGGCTGTTTTCCTGCCAGAGCGGGGCAACGATGACATCCATCTCGCAGTCGGTGTTCGTTGTGGACCTCTTAATGGCAACACTTCAGATGTAAATGCAGGCATCCGCCCTAAAGAGATCAAAACCATAGTGTCCTTCGGCGTAAGTCGTCAAGTTTTTCGATTTCGCGATTACCAACGATCCAATTGATTAAAGGACAGCTATACTGACGGCGGCCATGATGATGGTGTGCCTTTGGACCCGCCAATCATCGTCCCGCCCAGTACACTGGCTGGAGGCCGATCAACCAACGGACTTACTTGGGTTGAGCATGTTGCAAACGACATTGGCGCGACCTTGAAAGACTACGCAGTGGGTCCAACGGTACGGCTGGCATAGATCCTACGTTGAAGCCTTGATCCAGCAATCCGCGGCTTGCATTGATCTCTCACTTTGGCCTAGCAATCCTCGCCAAGTAGATTTCATTCATCAAGGTCGGCTCGGCTTATGCGAAGCTCTCAGATACTCGCTCAACTTTGTCAATAGTCCAGACATTCCTAGGCCAGAATAACACATTGAATCCACGCACAACTTTGTACAGCGTTTTTTTCGGAATCAAGTAGGCCACATGTCCAGTATTAGGCTCTACCTGGCTAACCTTCCAATACAGCGACTACTTGGCATCCCTGAGTAGGAGATTAATATCTTGGCATCGCACCAATAAGCATTCACTGACATTTAACTTAGTCGACGGCGACCATATGCAAGCAGCGGCAGAAGCACTGCTCGCCCAGATTGAGCTTCTCGCAAGTCCCCCAACAAACGGAAGACATTTCATGGTTCTGGATGTCTATGGCCGTGGAGATCATACTCCGTCCGGGGAAGCTTTTAAACAGACAGTATACAATGGGTTGCACGATTTCCACACACGCAAGAACGGCACTCGACTGAATGTTTCTTATATCAATTTTTCCACGATTTGGGATGGCGTTCTAGGACCAGATCCCGGCTACGCCGCCTTTGGATACGTGAGCACTGACTCGTGCACACAATGCACTGCCGAAAACGGTTGCTCGACAATCGGAATGTGTGATGATCCCGAGCATTACTTCTATTGGATTCCGGGGTAAGCGGCTAAGCCGCAAACCTTCGTTTGCTTCACCGATGCGATACTGATCTTGTATGTACATATAGTCATCCATCAAAGGAGACAGATCGTATCATGGCTGACTATGTCGACGAAGTCTGGGCCAAGTGTCAGGTTGCTTGAACCATGGAAGTGGCAAAGTGCTCACCGCCGATAGTCGATCTGTCCAACAAGGTCTGCGGGGTTATTGGGTCAATTATATTGGGCATGGCGGAAGGGTCGTTTCGGGCATCTCGTGCGCTTGACCACTTTTATTAGTAATCCGGTCACTGTCGTACATAACTACCACCCCATCCAAACCCATCCATGTCACTGTACCCCAGTGCGACTGCAGCATGTGCTCAGTAAGTATGACACTGTTCAATCCGGTGATGGTTGCTCCTCGATCGTAACTGCAAAGTTCGGCTTGACCAGCAATCAACTTCCGACCCTAAATCCGGGTCTGCTGCACGAACTTGATGGTGGGCGAAGCTTATTGTGTGTTCCCCACGTATGCTCCTTGAGACTGTGACTATGTATGATATCGCCCAACGTTGCCGCTGGAACGATTACAGACGGCTGCTTGGAGTACTATCCTGTCGTATTCGGTGATACTTGTCTTCCAATCGAAGAACTGCGCGCTAGTCAAGTTGAACTTCGTCTGGCTTACAACCCCGAGATTGCCACAGATTGTTCCGATCTTCAGCTTAGCCTTGCGTACTGCGTCAAGGCCAATGTGGCCACAGGCCCTTCAACAAACCTTGCAAGTGGCTCGTTCAGCAACTGTACCGTGTATCACACCGTAGCTTAGGGGGATAACTGCCCGTTGATCGAGACTACTTACTATTCGATCGCTGCTGCAGACTTCTTTCGTTGGTGAATATCAAAGAGATGGGCATCTTTTGTTCCGTTTCCACTGGCGATACCCCAGGAACCCGGAGGTATCCATGGAATGCACGAACATCCTAGCTGAAGAAGTTGATTGCGTAGGCGGGGGTGGGAGCCCTTGCAGTAAAATTTATACGGTGCAAAGTGGCGATTTTTGTTTTGCAATCACGCAGAGCCAAGGTATTAATTACTCAGGCGCAGCCCAATACACTCAATCCTTTCATCAACTCGAACTGTGACTTGATCCCAGGGGAGAATCTTTGCATGGGTTAAAAGTGTGCATTGGTTCTGATTATCAATATATGTCTCTGTTGCGTAGGCGGGGGTGGGAGCCCTTGCAGTAAAATTTATACGGTGCAAAGTGGCGATTTTTGTTTTGCAATCACGCAGAGCCAAGGTATTAATTACTCAGGCGCAGCCCAATACACTCAATCCTTTCATCAACTCGAACTGTGACTTGATCCCAGGGGAGAATCTTTGCATGGGTTAAAAGTGTGCATTGGTTCTGATTATCAATATATGTCTCTGTTTCACGCTCATTTGTTTTATGGAGGTGTATTTAGTCAAAGTAAAATACACGGCCATTTTCTGTCGGATCTGATAATTCGAGAATGGCATGCTTTGTGAGAGCCAGACTGTCAGCATCGGTTACTCCTTCAAGGCGAAGGGCCGTCTGCACAAACCCAAAGGGTACCGGCTCTCTGTGCTCTTCCGGCGCCTCATCATATTCGACACCTGAAGGTAATGCCCCAAAATCACTGTTGCTGCTGCCATCGCTGTCGTCCACATCTTCATCCTCATCCTCATTTTGTTTGAGAATGGTATCAAGGTGTGCCTCCCATTCTGGTGGCGCTCGCTGCGGCCATGGATATTCGTCATCATAGATCTCGCCACCGATGCCATAATGATATCGACGAGTCACGACCTTGACCTGAGCACGGGCATCTACAAGCTCTGCGTTCCAGTTCGCTCTCTCGGAAGGCTGTTTCGTCAGGAGCGAAGCAAGGAGGGTTTGATCAAAGTCTAGCACAAAAATCTTGACTCCGGATCCATAGTTGTCTCTCCTATTCACTAGGACGCGGGTGACGGCGACAGATGGGAGACAGGACACGCTGAAACCTAGCGTTCGAGCGTCATTCGGATAATCGGATGCGTCACGCATCCCAGGTGGGTCCCGTGTAGTTACAGATGACTACAGTAACGGTCGATGAAAAGAAGTGGTGAAAGAGATCTCAAGACACACAGGTATATCTCCCGAAAGGAGCTCAGTTTTGAAGATCGTTATACGACCTTCGCTATCATGATTGTGGACAATTATCGGACCTGGAGTCGAGGTGCTCATGTACCCCAGATTGTCGGATACCATATCTGGATCAGTGTGTTGACCTTGATAGAACTTGAGAGGTTCTCTTTGGTCTTCTGCGTTCGCCGAGAACGCACAAAGCACAGCGGCACGAGGATTGAATGCTAGACTGCTGGCAAGGACGATTTTGTGGGGACTGATATACTGCAAGTTCGCATAATGCTATGAATAACAGTCAGGGAATGATGATTGGGAATCACGATCACAATAAAAGAACAATCACTGAACTCTAATCTGTGCCTGGGGATCTTGAGGTATTTCAACCAAGTGAAGATCCCCGGTGTCTGCGTTCCAGGTAACGATCGTCTCTGCCTCAAGATCAATCGGGTAAGAAGGACGTAAGCCTGCGACGTAATCCAGGCGGTAATAATGTATGTAAGAGGAGACACCCTCCCAATTGGGCGGAACAGTGTCTGTGGAGCTCATGCAAAGAGAGACTGTCGGTCCTAGCACAGATAGATATCCATAGCTAGCTTGGGCCGGACAATGCCGTTCACGGAGCTCTCCAGTCCCGCTATGAGCTCGGAAGTGGATGCCGAAGTTACTTGTGAATCGTGATAGTGATTAAGTACCATATATTATGCAGGCGAGGTACACTGACCACCATACGGCTGTCACGAAGCCAACGTCGGGTACAACAGCTACACGATGGGCTGCGTAGTTGAGTTCGGCGACACGTTCCATGATAATTGTGTCCGCTTGTGTATCTCGAGCAGATGTCGTATTAGCCATGTAGATAACCGTCCGGTTTTCGTCGAATGCGAATGATCTCGAGAATAGTATCTGGTCATCCAACACGGACCAACTTTCTTGTTCCAGACATCTAAGTTTCCGTTTCAAGTCTGAGTCATCCGCTGGCCAAGCGAGTGTTTTGACAAGGGTTGGCTTTCCATCCAGCCAGACCATGACTGAGGCAAGAGAAAAATGTGTAGGGGAATGTCAGAGACTTGAACTGTTCTGTTTTGGTGTGATCCTGATGCATCACTGGGTGCAAGGAAACAATGTTTTCTGCCAAAACAATGTAAAAATATTGTAAAAATAATCCTAATAATTTCAAAATTCTATTTTAATTTTTGTGGCCAAGTTATTGTAAATTGATCAATGTAATCGCGGGTTCCAAGGGTAAGGAGCGATTTCGGAGGTCTCTGTGCATCAAGCAGTCACATCAGATCCAACCTCATTTCACTTCAGATGAGATCAATAGCCGCTCCCATCTCAGTGCCATTGTTTGGCGGATGCTGGGTCAAGAGCAGTAGGACGAAAGGTCTTACTTTCTATCAAACATGCAACAGTTTTGCATCTTCCATGTGTGCAACAGTCTTGCATCTTCCACATGTGCAACGGTCTTGCACTCATACTACCACCACCGTTGCTCTGGTGAGCACTCAGCCATTATACCACAACAGATAACAGTTTTCTCATTTCCTTTGCAGAGTAGTGATTGTTCTACCAATTGTTCTGTGTTCAGCCATCATCACTACTCTACAAAGGTATGACATCCTCAGTTTATTCAATAAGCCCCAAGCTTATTGTCAGCCGCAGTATTCAGTTCGAAGTTGCTACAAAAAGTGGATTTTATGTGGCAACATTTGTTTTCAGTAAGCCGGATGCAGTGCATTTGCAACTGACAGTATACTCACTAGGCAATATTCATTTTATTAGGAATTATATATACTTAGCCAACCGTTTTCAAACAAATTAATTGTTACCTCTTCATCTAACCCTCATCTTTATGACCCAACATGCTGAGGGCTCTCATAGTGTTGATCCTGTCCCCCTTGAGTCTGTTCGTACTTAGGCCGAGGCATGTCAGAGACTTGTGAACAACACTGTTGAGGATAAACTCATGGTTCCGAAATTCATCAGAGCGATGTGAGATTTCAATCTTAACACTGCTGAAGCTCAAGACCACATCAATGAAGTCAAACAACAAATTGAGTTATGGAAAGCCAAGTCTAAACAGCTCAATCCTCCTCCATGTGAACCGATTAGATTCCTACTGAAGAAAGAGATGGTAATACCAGTGATTTGAAAGCTCAAGCAGTTGAAGAGGCAGCATGGAAAGCATTGCAAACAAAGCTTGACCAGGCTATAGCACCATCAGCTCCTTCATCACCCTTGATCAACTCACCAAGTTACTTATTGGGCAAACCAAAAAAGCCTGTCAGATCTGCACTTGTCCTTCAGTTCCTCCTTACAGCTGTACCCCATTTGGCCACACTTCAACGGAAGACAGCCGATACACCTCACACTGCCAGAATGTGGTACTTACACCAACAGCATGCTAAAGATATAATGAGCAATGTGGAAATTGGTTATTCTTGACCAATTCATTGATTTCGAAAAGCTTTCAGCCACATTTGAAAAAGGTTATGATTATGACAATGAGCCGGTAGTTTTCACTTGTCAAAAAGGATTATGTGATGGCCAAGAAACTAGTTTGTTCCAAATCTGATTGGATGCATGCTTTCAACACTTGGATGGCTGTGAGTCAAGATTGTGGACTTTTCCCGAAACATATCCAATAGAGCACCAGTGGCAATATGTTTTGATGCAGATATACAAGATTGCTATGTGCATAATCCATTCCCTATGGAGGAAGACCAATAATTACATACCCTATTCCTGGCTCAACTCATCAGTACAGCTTCTAGCTTGTTGGGTATTAAGTGAGGCGTGATGCAGCAGTTCACTCCTCATAAATGACAGGCAGCAGTTTGCCAGAATTGAAATCTCAGAATTTGTTCATGAGATCCATGGCCTAGTGGATGTCGTCACAACATATACATCAACAATATTGGCAATACAGGTTGCATGCTACCAGCAGCAATTGAAGTGGGTTGACAGGCAGATTGGGAAACTCAATTCCTTGAAATGTCAGGTGTCAAGTGACCTTTGGACAATACAGATGCATATGAACCAAGCCTTGAACATAGAATCAGCTCCTCCACTTCCTTCACTTCCTCAACACCTCTTAGATAACACTGTCTATAAAATCACACTAACAGCTTTAAAAAGACAGCATTCATGTCAAAACGCTATTCAACGTTGATAGGTTTGAAAGACTTTTATGGGATCATCTGAACCAGCCTTTCATAAAATTCATAATGAGGAGCCTTCAAGAAGGATTTTGGCCTCTTGACAGAGGTGACAACTGGCTGTTTGATGAAGATGACATGTTAGTCCACTTACACGCTCTGAGTTTTTCATTGTCTGGGAGGACCCAGTTCATTCACCAATTAGGCAGTGTTTGAGAGCAAATCTTGAGCCAAATTCTTCCCCTTCAACTCTGCCAGAGCTGCTGCTCTTTCCCTTTATGACCTCAGCCAGTACAGTCAAGGAAAGTAGACTCTTAATGAGTACATTGACTCCTTTTATGCACTGGTTGAACAGGCAGGATATCCTGATGGTCTCCAGCTTTGTCTTACCTTCCATGAAGGTCTACACCCTACTGGGATGGAGTACATTGACAACCTTGTGGAGGGATGCCCCAATGATGAGCAGATTGAGACCTGGTTCAAGGTTGTCCATGATCAGTGGCAGCTTATGGAGCTGAAACATGAACTCTGCCATCTCCATGCCTCTCAACCATCTCAGAGGCCTCCGGGTATCTTGGAGCTTTGCCCCATGCTCCTGGGCCCTCCTCTGGTACATGCTCTGGTCTCAGTGGCACCAGTGCACCCCCTCCACACCCTCTTCCACTAGATGTATCCATGGACGTTGATGCCTCCCACTAATGCTTCTCCACTTCCTTGCTCTGTCGCTGCTGCAGCAAACCTGGCCACTTCACATGCTATTGTCTTCAGAGTGTGGAGGTACAATCCCTCTCCTCCATGGAGCAGGAGGACTTCTTCTTTGTTTTTCCCTTTTCTCTGTTATTTTTCCCATTTACCCATTCTGCTCTTTCCATTTGACCCCAGTCTATCCATTTTCACTCCAGAGCATCGAGAATGCTTGATGCTTAGTCAGCAATGAGTGTTCTTGATGGCCCATAGCTATTTCCGGAGTTTTAATCATTTTCAGATATATGCCCCTTTTGGGGTTGTTGTTTTTGTGTGGCTTATGTGTACTGTACAGTTAGTTCCCATGCTTCTGCAACCTCTGAAGCATTGCTCTTGCATAGAGGATCCCCAGACTTGTTCTCTTTGAATCTCTCTCTGCCAGGTGTGTAGTTATACATGTATCTTCCTGTACAGTACTCAATATAGACTTTGGATCTCTCTTTGTCAGTTGTGTGATTGTGCTACCAGCCTCCAAAGATTGCCCTTACAGCTTATGTGTACTGTACAGTTAGTTCCCATGCTTCTGCAACCTCTGAAGCATTGCTCCTGGCATAGGGGATCCCTAGACTTGTTTTCTTTAGATCTCCCTCTGCCACGTGTGTAGTTATACATGTACCTACCTGTATAGTACTCAATATAGACTTTGGATCTCCCTCTGCCAGTTGTGTGATTGCCACACAGCCTCCAGAGGTTGCCTTTACAGTATGCTACATAGTCCATCAATCAGTATTCGAAAATCGGGCCTCTCTGCAATGTTGGTTGTGCTGTTTTGTCACTCATGTGCTAGCTTGGAATCAAGAAGTTTGATATCATGGACTTGCATGTCTTCATGGATGACTTCTATTTATGGGATCAGTGTAATAATATCATTGCCTATTGTGGCATCCTACAGAATTATAAAATTCATTCATTTCTTTTAACATCTTATAATATTTATTAATTTATTTTGATATTTGAAAAAGAAATCAACAAGTATCATGATTTTTTCTTTAGTTTCTTTCAAGATTATATTGCAAAGACCATTGAAATACTATTGTGGAATCAATTTACAATAGCTTGGCCACAAAGATTGAAATTATTAGGATTATTTTTACAATATTCTTACATTGTTTTGACAGAAAACATTGTTTCCTGCATCCAGTGAATGGACCTAGACAATTTAGACACCCTTACATCCCATCTCCAAGTTCATCTATTGAGAAATCAACACAACAGCATCTGGTCCAAAGTATCTTTCTGGCCTTCAACATTTCTATCCCAATTTTGACAATAACCAAGCACATCCATCAGTTCAAGTGACAATTAGAGGTGCTAAAAAAGTGTGTGCCAATCCGTGTCACTATCTGACCTTCAGACATGTCACCATTTCCAGATCATGTTGCCAAATCTTTTGCTGGTAGAATCTGCAGCACCACCTTTGATCTATATATTGGCTTTGATGAACAAATGATCCACTCTTCCAGCTGCAATTTAACCTCCTTTCAAACTCTGTTTGGAGCACTCTGACTTGTAACATTACCAATGGGTTAGACAAATGCTGTTCCAATCTTTTATGACAATGTTGTATTCATTCTTCAACCCAAGATCCCATACCATGTATTGTCATTCATTGATGATGTAGGTGTTAAAGGACCGAAAGATTAGAAACTCATTGGCGGCGTCCCTGAAAAACACTCTAACAATTCTAATCTTCAGCTAATGCTCTTTAAGTTTTTGAAGTTCTTAATCATGTCCTCCAATGCATGAAGTATTTGGGCAGTACTTTCTCAGGTCATAGATTGGTCATGTATGCCAAACAAATCAAAATACTTGGGCATGTCTGCACCACAGTCAGTTGCATCCCTGACAACAGTCACTTAGCAGTCCTTGAGCAATGGGGTCCTTGCAAGTTGTTATTAGAAGTGTGTGCCTTTTTAGGCATAGTCAGTGTCCTGTAAATATTTGTTTAAAACTTTGCTCACCAAACACACCCACTTGTAAAGTTGACCTGAAAAGATGTGACCTTTGAGTTCAGTGACCAACAAATCGAAGCACAAAAAGACCTGATAAAGGCCCTCAGAATTGCCAAACCTCTTGTACTGATTGACTATGAATCCAATGATCCTGTAGTACTGGCTGTCAACACTTCCTGGATTGCAATTGGTTTTTTTCTATGTCAATAACACCAGTGCACCCCCCTCCACACCCTCTTCTGCTAGGTGTACCCATGGACGTTGATGCCTCCCACCAATGCTCCTCCACTCCTTTGCTTTGTCGCTGCTGCAGCAAACCTGGCCACTTCACATGCTATTGTCCTCAGAGTATGGAGGTACAATCCCTCTCCTCCATGGAGCAAAAGGACTTCTTCTTTGTTTTTCCCTTTTCTCTGTTATTTTTCCCATTTACCCATTCTGCTCTTTCCATTTGACCCCAGTCTATCCATTTTCACTCCAGAGCATCGAGAATGCTTGATGCTTAGTCAGCAACAAGCGTTCTCAATGGCCCATAGCTATTTCCGGAGTTTTGATCATTTTTGGAGATATGTCCCTTTTAAGGCTGTCTCTTGTTTTTGTGTGGCTTATGTGTACTGTACAGTTAGTTTCCATGCTTCTGCAACCTCTGAAGCATTGCTCTGGCATAGGGGATCCCTAGACTTGTTCTCTTTGGATCTCCTTCTGCCAGGTGTGTAGTTATACATATACCTACCTTTACAGTACTCAATATAGACTTTGGATCTCCTTCTGACAGTTGTGTGATTGTGCCACAGCCTCCAGAGGTCACCCTTACAGTCGTGAGCTTGAAACTGAAGTTGCAGCCTTTAAAGCTCAACTCAAGCTTGTGGAGACACACAATCAATGTCTGTAAGTATTGACTTGTTTTCAATTTGGCTTGATTACTAACTCTCAATACAGAAAATACATCTATCTGTATAATTGAGTAGCCTCCAAGTCCTCAGCAGCCCTCAGTAATTGTTTGGAATATTACTGATATACTTATATTTGATTTATATGTGTGTTTATGAGATTACCTGAATTTCATATAATGTCTTTAACCTGCTCTCAGTTGCTGGAATCAACCTGCTTTGGGTGACATTCGATCTTATAAAGGGTTGAATAAATCATGACCAATGGTTAATCTATCTGGTAATTGACAGATATGGCAGCTGAACCAGTGACCCAAAAAGGATTTTTGAGCTTGTTTGCACATTGTGTGCCATGCAGACAGCTGAACTGGGGAGTGATCTACAGGCTTACAGTGAGTTCAATACTTTCTTCCTTCTTCTTTTCTCTTTCTCCCCTCTTGCTTTTTTGGGAATTTAATTAATTATTTTCATACCACCAACACCATTACCAAGCCCAAAACTGAGACTGGTTTTGGTTCAAGGTTTTGACCAAATGGAGTCAAAACTGGGGTGACAAAAATGGTTGCCACATCGTTTAGTTGCATTCAGTTCTCTCTTTTGCCTTCTTAGACATACATACATCTTTTATCTCTCATCTCAAATCATAGCAAGGTTGACTCCTTTTTCTTGTGTGTTCCAGCTGAGTAGATCAATTTGTTTCCATTATATCAGTTCCAAGGTCTGTCCACTCACAGACTGACCATATCTAGCAAATATCTTATTTCAAATACTTTCCCCATTACTTGGCTAAAAACATTGAAACAGAATTTTTCCTGCACCCAGTGGATATCATAGGGAGGATAACCTTTATAATCAAATAATTTAGGATAAATAAAAGACTATTTATTTGTTTACTACTCATCCCACAACTATCAAGGATGAATCAGAATTTTACTCACAGGCTGTCCCGACTTCTAGACTCTTTTTATCATCGGTACCGACGGCTTTCACGACATTTTAGAACTCCTTGCGACGAGTATCTGGTCGGAAAACACGTCTTATGGCATTCAGGAACTCCTCATAATTATGGTGACTTCAGCGAGGTCGGGCAAACAAGAAGCAGCGCTGGGAGTGGATTTAGAAGACAGGAAGGCCAAGGTCGAGGTTTTGGAGGTTTCCCGTGCACTCTCTGAAGGCACTCCTGGAGAGAACACGAACGGTGAGAAGCAATAGACCAGTGTAGGCGATTCCTGAAGCCTTCATAATCTACAGGTATTTATCGTCAGGCATGTGCTACCGACGGCCGTTCGAGTCACTCCCTAAGGTCGAACAAGGGTGCAGGCAGAAACCCGACAAAGCGCAAACACGTTTACCAGGGGGACGCCCAACTCAGCAGGCTGACACAATCTCGAACGAAGACGAGTACGCAGCAGCCTGAAACACTGACTCAGGCTGGCGATTCTTTTCTTGAGACTCTAAAAAAAAAGCGCTTAGAGTTGAAACACCTGAAATTCAATAAATTCAAGCAAGGCCAACCGGAATCAAGCACAACAACATCCACGACTGTTCCAACGAGTTCCCAGGCAATAGACTCCAATATTGAGTCGAGCCACCCTTGTACGACTGAGGAACTTTCGTGTACACCTAACAAGCCAAAGCTCGATAGAACCGGACAAACACAGTTAGAGACGAATAGAGGAGAATTTAAAGGATTCCATACACTATGTTCCGATGTGGAGACGAGCCACCTCAGCTCAACTGAGGCTGCCGCTCTTACCAATACGGGGGATCCACAGATAGAGATGACTACCGGCGGGCAGGAACAGTTCACCGATGGTGAGGTGATTTCTGAAGGTCGTGTACTCCTGAATCTTGCTTCGAAAGTCCACCCAAACGCAGAAAACAAAGCAGGAAATACCATGGTCGAGTATACTTGCGTTTCACAGGACAGCATCATCTCAAGACTGACAAGATATCAAGTGAAGAAAAGCTCAGGACAAACTGAACCTTCAAAGCAGACTAGCCATCCGACTGTCGAGGTTTCGAAAAAACACACGAATTTGAAACATCTTAAATTTCAGAAAAACAAAAAGGACGCGAAATCAAGCATGGTGATGGCGACCGAAGATTCAACGGGACTCACCGCAATGGACTTCAACATGGAGACGAGTCAGCCTAGTAGAGTAGAGGGCCCTCCATGCACGCAACCAGACGCGAATCTTTCAGAGCCCAACGACACTCGACAGACTCAACCAGAGACTACCGTACCGGCAGAACGACCTACGGATTCCATGATTGTGGACTCCCATGTAGAGACGTGTCAGCTCACTCCAATCGAGACTGCTCCGACCAACACGGCGGGTCTCGAGGCAGATGCGGCTTCATCAATACAACCGGTGGTGAAACGCAAAAGGAAGAAGCCACCGGTGGAACAGACAGCAGTGAGCGCGACTTTGCCAGTGGATGAGATCTTTCAAGAGGCAGAGACACCTCGTAAAAGGACCCGCCGAAAGAAGATGGAACAAAACGACGAAAGCGCGAAGCTGAATCAAGAGGTCAAATTGAGGACTGTGAACGCGCCAGAGCCGAAAGAGCCGGAACCCGAGTCGGTAAAGGAAGTCAAGAGCAAACCCAAGGCGAAGCGAGTCCAGCCGATGCGAATCAATCTACGTTCTATTCTCGCAAATAAAGGCGGGTTTGAAAGTCTGTCGACAACGTTTCTTGGTTGACTGATTTTTCTTCAGACCGACCAACGAAGGGCGAACCTCAGTGGAGGCTACCAAGGCCACAATTATCGAATTTGTCCGAAGATACGTTGGCAACAGTTCCTGCCGAACGTTCCAATCTTCAACCATCCATATGGTGTAGTGTGAGTACTTCTCCTTTTAACGTGACTCAAATCCTCATTTAGTTTCCAGAGTAAAGACGAACTTGTCTCTGCCCTGCCTGAGCTTGCAATAACCATTAACAGTATTGCCTGGTTAATGTCAACAACGCCAGTGATCTTTCTTGAAGCTCCATCGAGTGAGATGGGTGTATCTACATTGATGGATGATGGACTCTCCTTTGAGTTGACGACGTATGCTCTTTGTTTCGGATTTTGTTTTTTCGGGTGCTTATGCCAGCCCATCCAGGACTCGAGACTTTGTATGTCTATCAACAGATCTCGCTCCTCCAACCGAGGCAAGCAACGGTGCAATCAGGACCCCGGATGACGTTAACACCCGCGGAGAAACTTCTGGTCGTCCTGGCGATGCACAAGTTTTCAACGAGGTCTCCAGTGCATCGCAGAATCACTCCGTTCTTCATAGCAGCCTTTCGCATGGAAGCTTGTCGTCTCGAAATGGACCGATCAACGAGGATTCTACTACAGGGGTTCTTGAAAGCAGAACCCCAATGCGTCCTCCGCCTAAGAGGCCCCCGCCCGTTTTGTCCAGCCGGGCACCAACCTACGTTCCTTACGCATATCCTTCACAGACAACCTACCAACCAAAAGATCATTTTCGCTTCAATCCTGACAAAACAGAACGTGAGGCGACTCTTTTCTCTTCCCAAGCAAAGCCAAACTATATTGATAGATACATTTACGAACACATATCGCAAATCGCCGCCTGGTGGCTCTCGAGAAAAGAAAGCGATTCCACCCGTTCAGAATTTTCTTCAATTCTATCGGCCACCTCAGTTTTCCCCTTCATCTTGGGCGATTCCGTCGACAATAAATCCATCACCGTATTTTGGTTCGTCGTGGCCCAACGCTCCTGCATACCCTTACCCCCTCAGTGTACCTCCCTTTCCGTCTTCTCAGTCTTCTGATGGTCATCTCCTATCTTCCAGTAATTCGTCCTATAGTCATTACGGTTCACAACCGGTTCCTTGGGCAACTGGGTATCAACTTCCTCCCATCTGCTATTGCAATAGATTCCGTTACGGCTCTGATAATCGAGTATGTCATAGTTCGGGCTGTCCCGCAGCGTGGGTCGGTTGGGATTCTTCTCAGATAAACGGATATTCGATGTATGGCGGGCGCACACCGACTGTGGATACCAATCAACGAACGATGGACCATTCTATGGTTCCAAATCGCGTCGTTCGCGCTGGAAGACCGGGAGACACACGATATGGAGAAACAATCCACTCGTCCGTGGTAATCCAATCTAGACCCAACAACCTAGATCGAAAAAGGGCTAGGGCCGAAACGTCTGTTATGATCCCGCCATCTAGTCATCTCTCCGGTCCCTCGCAATCGGGAAGCGAAATGTATTCGAACGCCCAGCCACAATCAGTGCCCTCGGCCATTACTTTGACATCAACTACGGGTTTAGCGCCCGTCCCAACTATGTATACTTTTACCGGACCCGGTTCTGATCCTGATCCTCGACATGACGATGGCGAGCCGCCGAGTTTGCCTGTGCCCGCTATCATACGCTCCAAGGACCCGGACCCGCGCATCCCGTGCAAACTCCCGCCCGAAGTGGCGGCTGTATGCGATGCGTACGTCGCGTGCACGCCGATCACAGCGATTGCGTCGCGTGCGTTTTTGGAACGCAGATGGGGTGTCGGTGTTCCCCAGGAGTGTGGGTATGTGTATCTTGGGTTTTTTGTCGTTGATGCTGTGCAGGTGTGTCTTTCGTGTTTTTTTCTTGTTTGGGTTCGAGGTTCTTTTTTTTCGGCGTTGATGCTGATTATGGATGGATAGGAACGACGGCGTGAGGTGTGTGAGATGGAGATAGAGGGAAAAATAGACAAGAAGAGAGGAAGGGGGAATATAGGTGTGGGGGTGGGTGTTGGGGAGGGAGAGGGAGAAGGAGAGGAGCTTGTGTCTGGGAGAATGGAATGGTGGTTCAAGTGTCGATGGGTACCAAGTGGTGAAGAGGTCGAAGCTCAACCAGAAGGAAATATCATTCGGCCTTGGTGGTGGTCGCCCTCCTCTACTTCAACTCAATCCAGCAACACTCTCACCACAGAACCGGAACCACCCACCCAAACAACAAAAGTAACGACACCGCGTTACCTCTCGCTGCGGGCCAACCACCCGAACCACGCACTCTTCATAACGCAAAAGATGCCGGTGCACTGGGCGTACCACCACATGCTGCCTGCGACGCTGCGTGGCGGGGAGGCGGGGGACGTGGATGGGGATCTGCCGTCCGGGTGGTGGTGCAGGAAGTGTGGGCGGGTGAATTTTAGGAGGTTTTTGAGGGGTGGAAGGTGTGTGGGGTGTTTTAGGAAGGGGAAGGGAAAGGAGGTGGGTCGTGAAGATCTAGAAGGTGTGGGAGGGTATGCGATTGAGCTGTGGCAGCTCAGAGATCCGCAACAGAGCGGAACGATGTCGCATCCTGCGAATACGTTCCCTGCGAATGTGGGTGTAGAGGGTGAGCGGACGGAGTGGGGAGATGGGATGGTATGTTTTGAGTATTTTTGGAATGTCGTTGTCAGGGGTAGGGTTGAGGAGACGAAAGGGAAGGGGAAGAGTCAAGAGGTACAAGCAAAGGGCAAAGAACGAGTGAGGAACGTAAGCGTGCTGCATATCTTTACGGGGAACAGTCCGGGGTTGCAGAGGGACGTGACGTGGTTATTGAGGGATGTACAGATTCATGTACCGCTCGAGAGGCAGATGTGTTCGACTAGTGCGTTTTTAATTTTTTCTTTTTGCTTGTACTGACATGGAGATGATGTAGATCCGTACTTTACGTATACAGCCCTCCCACCCTCGACCACGTGGCTCCCGAGCATCAAAAAAGCGCAAGAGGTGATGTGTGCGCGTGCGAGGGTGTATGCGGAGCGCGAGGTCCGAGTTGGGCGGCTGGAGGTTTGTGCGTGGGTTGTTAGTGGAACTAGAAAGGTTTGTTGTTTTCTCCTTTGTCAAACGGTTGAACGTTTAACAATCGCAGGCACCCATGCCGCTTGATGCGACAAATGCGCCGGTGGTGTTGATGGTCCTTGGGTGTGAGGTGGAGGTCAGGGTTGTTCCGCGGTCAGGTTTTCCTGAGCCTGAGTGTGTTGATGTGAATACAAGTGAGGGTGGAGAGATGAGGGTTTTAGAGCCTCCGAAGCGTGGCAGGAAACAGACGGTGGTGGTTACACTGGTTCATGGGGACGTGCTAGTAGTTTCTGGAGACGTGTTTGAGGTATGTTTATGCTGATTTGGACGAATTAGGCACTGATGGCTGTAAGCAGTATTCGCTGAAGCGTGTTGGGACGAGTATCTGTAAGTTAATTTGTTGTTTCAAGCCAGTGTATTCTAATATGGGACAGTATTTATTGGAGAAGTAGTTGTGTAGTAGGTAAAAATAATTCACGGGCGCTTAGTTATGTGATGTCCGATGTTTGAGTTGGGTGACAACAAACCTTGAACAAACCACTTGGCGAGTAACAAGCACCAAGGACAGTGGGCTCGACGTGAGTGCTCAGTAAACAAAATAAACCACAACTGACTCGTTCAGTCCTTGTATCGGGTCACGGCACCGTGCGTCTGCGTTCTCCAGCACAAAACAAGTACATAATAGGCGCAAGCTCGGTAAAAAAAGAGCGCGCCGGCGCACCCAAGCACGACCAACTCTGAGAGTAGTTGTTCTGTTCTCCGTGATCCAGTCCAACCCAGCTCCACAGCAACCCCGACCTCCTCGAACCGCACATCATCCACTCCCTCGCAAACGCACTGATCAGCATCTGTGGCGCTATGTTCCAGAGTTTGTCAAGTTCATCGAACACCTGATGTAAGTAGGTAGGTTACACCAACAACAAACACCTAATGTGACAACGCCTCTAGATGACAATGCACGCGTCTCCATGGACAGCCCACCATGCGCGCAGTTCTGACAGGCGCGGTACTATATATTTGGTACATCATGTTCCAAATTTCCACTCATCGAAGCCTGCCGCTAATCAGGTAGATACCTTTGTCGTACCATCAGTGAGCGCTCAATCATGAATAAGAACCAAAGTAATACCTTATTGCCTAGGACCTGTTGCCGGACACTTATTCAAAACAAACCACTGAGAGTTGTCCACGCTTTGACAATTCCGGCATTGACCCCGTCCGTACCTCTGAAGAATGGATACACTCTTGACGCTTGTCGTATTCCAAGAATATTTTTACACTAGGTGCGCTTGTGGAAATTAAAATGCGTTCTAACGATGAAAGTTGAAGCTAGAGTTTCTTCCGGCTGACGCGAAATAGAGATGGATCTCTTGAAGACCGAGCAGTGAAGAGGCGGAGCTGAGGACTTTCTTCACCCACATTGCGTCAACTGGTCTAAACCAGATGACAAGATGGAGAAACTTCAGGTTGTTATGCTGGCTGAGAGAAATAGGAAATGGAATCTGGTCTGTGAAACCGTCTTTGGATAAAATTTTTTTCTTTGAATTTGGATCGAAACTGATTATACGTACCTTGGTGGATAGGTACAGGTTCAGGTTTATAAAGGCTGAGGCTCAGCTTAAGAAAAGAGAGGGTGTGTGCTGTAACTCTGATGAGGGAGCCAGCCAAATTCAACATGCTTTCATAGCGCACTTCCAGTTGGAGTGTAGTGACATGTTGCATAGGGATAATGCCGGAAGACACTGAGGGTAAGCTAAATTACTGCACTTACTTATATTTACTTACTCGATCCCCTGTAGTCCTGACTATGTACTTGTTCTACAGGTAAAACTGTGTCCGACACTGAGGTTCTGACTACGTACTTGTTCTACAGGTTATAGGGCCCCGCTTGCTCTTTCACTCCGAACAAACTTTTGGACACAAAAATAAAATTTTATTGGCTCAACACACAGCTCTAAAAAGCACAACAAGATGTCCACTACTTCTACACACACACAACCCACCAACCTTCCCTGAAGAGCAACACTTTGACGGGACAAACTATGCCACTTTCAGGGATAGAGTCCTGATCACAGCGCAATCCCACGGTGCACGCAGCTACTTGGAGGGAACCATACCCAGACCCAAAATTACCACCAACCCAACCACCGCTACGTCCCCTAAAGACCCTACCGAGGTAACCCTCCCTGCCAAATCCACATTGTGGCACTCAACAACCCCATCCATCGACGAGTGGGACAGCCAAGATGCATGGACCATCAGTCTAATCATAAACAATTGCAGGAACCCTATTGGTTAGGCATCAAAATGAGTGGCAATGCGGCAGAAGCATGGAAAGCGCTCACAGGGACCTACAGGATTGTTTCTGACTTAGCCACAACAGGGGCCAAGAACGAACTTCGTGCCACCAAGCTAGCAGAGGGAGCAGATTTCATGGAGCATATCAAAGCGTTGTGCACCAAGTGGAACGAGGCGGTGGAAAAAGGGGCTGCCATCACAGACACCACGTTTTGCTTCATGGTCATCAGCTCACTCCCTGAATTGTGGGACACGATTGTCTCTGGTCTCTACGTGGCCCTACATCAGAGGCCCTTATTGCTGGACTCACCATCCACTGGGAGCAACTGAAAATCCAAAAGATGGAAAAGTCAGTAACAGTGCTACAAACCATCACCAAACCCCAGAAGCCAAGAGTGGTCCGTGCAAACCCAAATTGTGGCCATACAGGACACACAATCAATGACTGCTACTGGAAAGGTGGGGGAAAGGAAGGACAGTTCCCCGCAACCTTCAGGAACCGCGAAAGCGCTATTGTAAAGCTCAATGCCACCCCAGCCACACCAGTAGTGAACCTAGCCAACGCAAACACCACCGTCCACACTTGCCATACAATACCTCCCAGTAATGGCCCAAGACACTTAGGAAGATCAGACACTGGACAACCCTGATGGCACTGTCATAACACTAAAAACTAAGGCACCAATCCTCACATTTGCGGACTCTGGAGCGAGTGACCATTGCTTCGTGCGTCAAGAAGACTTTACGGATAATATGGAGTTAAAGTCACCGAGGCAGGGTCAAGCGGCTATGCAGGACTCAGTGTTCCGTATTGTAGGCCAAGGAACTGTCAGGAAAACGGTCAAAACAAAGGAAGGGACAGCCAAGCTAGTATTTAAAAATGCGCTACACATCCCAGATCTCTCAGCAAACCTTATCTCCATCAGGAAGTTTGACTCAGCAGGTTTCTTGGTTGTTTTTTGGCCAGGGCAGAGCAGTATTCAGGGACCCGTCAGGTAAAGAGGTTCTCATGGGCAAAGGCTCAGATGGCATGTACCTCCTTGACACGCTAAACATGGCTCAGGGTATTGAACCCCAGACCTTGATCGCATCAGCAGCAAAAATCCCAGTTGACCTCGATGGCTGGCATAGGAGGTTTGGCCATGCTAGTGTCGACAGCATATGCGCACTGTCACAAAGGCAGATGGTGGACAGGCTAAAAGTCAAAGGAGGGCTTGAAGTAAAAGGACTATGCGAAGACTGCGTATATGGAGGCATACCTCCCACCCATACAATGGAGACCGTGAAGTCACTGAGCACCCAAACAATTGCATCCATATTGACCTCTGGGGTCCCGCATCCACAATGTCACTAGGGGGCACGTTGTACCTCATGCTCCTTGCAGATGACCACACATCTCGCCTCACAGGGTACAAGGACGCCGAATTGACCTTGTCCACATTCAAATCATATCATGCTGAGTCTGAGCGACGAACTGGGAGGAAGTTATTAATGATATGGGTGGACACTGGAAACAAGTGGCTGAACCAACCCTGGCGAGAATATCGTGGAGGCCACAGAATCATTGTTAAACCCATTGTCCCTTACATGCATGCACAGAACAGGTTTATCAAACACTGCATTAGGACTGTGATCAAGGGAGTGAGGTGTATGCTAGCAGGGAGTGGATTACCCAAGAGCCTCTGGGCAGAAGCATCCACAAAACAAATAACCACCAGAAACCTACTCCCATCAGCTCACTGTAATGACATGGTCCCCAAAGAATTGTAGCTCTGTGACCGACGACAAGGTCGTCTCCCCAGAGCCTGCGGTTGCGGCAGGGAATTCAAACCCCATCCTATGGTTTTACCCAAGGAGGAAATGCATTTATGCACACTGTTGATACAGTAGTGTGGGACTCTCGGTCTTATCCGAACTACCCACTAAAACCCCCAAGTGACTGAATGGGGGCAGGATTCAAACTCAAGACTTCCTGCCGTTGTTTGTCAGTTGGTCTCAAGGGCTAAGCCTTGGTGCAATGGTGCCACTACTCCACTGCGCCCCCAACCTGGTCTATAGTTACTTCAAGAGATGTCATATTTGATGAAGGGACTGGCCATAGATCACTCACAACCCTTGACAAAAGTGATGATTTGCTCACCAATGTGGACCTGACCCCTCAGCCAAATGCCCCAGGAGTACTCACACCCTGCCAGCCCACCACCCCTCACATCTGTGACAGTGGTAAACAGCTGCATGCCACAGCCATGGGGACAGCCAATGCCTTGATCACCGATCTGACAGCTGACAAAATTAGCGCTCAGGAAACTACCGACAACACAAATGTACACCAACAAAACCCCACCCCCATCCTGCACAGGTCTGAATGTATCAGGAACCACGTCAAGCTGCCTATGACAGAAACGACCACCAACCTAGAACAGCGAACGGCGGATGACTCTGGTACCCAGGTTTTTGCAGCCAGGGATGCGTACACGTTTCTGGCATTGGTTAGCAACATGGAGGACCCAATCGAGGATGACCATGTACCAAAAACCTACAAGGAAGCTATGAGAAGACCTGAGCTGTGGAAGCCAGCAATGGAGGAGGAGTTAGAAATGTTGAGGAAGAGGGGAGTGATACAATTGATCAACGAGGCAGATGTACCTGCAGATAAGAAGGCGATAGGGGTGAAATGGGTATACACAAATAAGTATGATGCTGATGGGAACATAGTCCGTAGAAAGGTGAGGATGGTGGCAAAGGGATACTCCCAGGTGTTGGGAGAAGACTATGACAAAACTTACGCTGTGGTAGTTCAGTTAGAGTCTTTGAGGATGGTGGCTGCTGTGGCGGGAAAGCTGGGAAAGTTGATTTCATTGCAGCTTACCTCAACAGTCAACCTGAATACAATGTATACATCGACCTACCCCCAGGGTTTCCAGGGGGGGAGGGGAAGAAGGGCCTACTCCTGAAAACCCTGTATGGTCTCATGCAGGGTGGCAGGGACTGGTTCTGGACCCTAGACGGAGCATACAGGAAGCTGGGTTACAAGACATTGAGGGCAGATGCTTGTGTTTGGTCTCAAAAAACAGACAGCAAGCAAACCATCACTAACACGTTCAACAATGATGTGTTCGGCATCTCTACTGACCCCAAAGAAGCAGCAAAAGCCAAAAGAGAGCTTGGGGAAATATACAACGTCAAGGACCTTGGGGACCCATTGTATATCCTTGGTATGGCCATCAAATGGGACCCAAACACAGGATTGATATCCCTTTCCCAGCATGCCTACCTCCAGAGGGTACTCAAAAGATTTAACATGGCAGACTGCAATCCACACACAACACCTTTCCCAAGTGGGTTACGCCTCACCGAGTTGATGTCCCCACAAAACAAAGCAGACTGACAATTTATGGCCAACAAACCATACTGCCAACTTCTCGGCTGGTTGATGTGGGCCCAGGTTGCAACCCGCCCAGATCTATCTTATGCTGTAGTTCCTCACACAATTCCAGTCTAATCCTGGCCCCGCAGACTGGAACGCAATGCTCCATGTGCTCAGGTATGTGAAGGGATACAAGCTGACATACTTAAGGGAGCCTGGAGGCGACATCAAACCAATTGGCTATGTTGATGCCAATTTTGGTGGAGATTTAGACACCAGAAGGTCCACCGCTGGTCATGTGTTCCTTATGTCTGGGGGAGCTGTGTCATGGTCCTTGAAGCGCCAGAACACCGTCATGCTCAGTACTACTGAGGCCAAATACATGGCCATGACCCAGGGAGCGCAACAGGGACTATGGATGTATAACTCGGTTGCTGAAGCCGATCTACCTCAGCCATCCCCGATCACCCTCTTAGTCAACAACAGCTCTTTAATTGTCCTTGCTGAGTCTACAAAAGGTCATGCCCAAGCCAAACACATTGATATTTTCCACCACTACGTTTGAGAATGTATACAGGACGGTGACATTAGACTTGAACATATCCCATCATCCAAAAACATAGCTGACCTCTTCACTAAACCTTTACCCCACGCCTCACACGAATACCTTGTAGGTCTCCTTGGACTGAAGAAATAGGCCATGCAGCTTGTCAGGGAAAGTGTTGAGCATAGATGGGGTTTGCCTTTTTTGAATATTTCTCTTATTTATTATTCCGCACCATGGCCATTTTTCTCTCTCTCTTCTGTTTGTTATTCTTTACTTACAAACCTTATTTTTGCCACACAAAACATAGGATACACAAACCAGCTTCCCTCAGCCATCTACACTACTGTGTCTGACACTGAGGGTAAATTACTTACTGCACTTACTAATATTTACTTACTCGATCCCCTGTAGTTCTGACTACATAATTGTTCTACAGGTAAAATATACAGCCATCTACACTACTGTGTCCAACACTGAGGTTCTGACTACGTACTTGTTCTACACTATCTAGCCATTATGGCATCGTCTGTTTCAAGCAAGCGAGCCTTCTGGCAGAGTGGTTTGACAATTACCAAACAAAGAAATTGGTTGAAGGGCGAGATCCATCAGGGACAGGCAAAATATAACAAAGAGTGCCCCAATATACCCAAAAGGCTGAAAGCCATAAGCCAAAGTGTTAATTGTAGACCTGGGGGACTCACCAAAAAGAAATAACCAATCAGCCCACACACTGCCAACAGTACAACAACAACAACAACAACTGTGCCACCTCATCCCACATTGAAAAATTCCTCTACAGCCTTATTTACACTGTATTTAGTGTCATGCAACCCTTAAAATCACTCCATTACAGTTTAGTTACCTATTCTCCATCCCACTACTCCATGAAAATTTTCCGCTACATCATAACTCTTGAATCCAACTTTTGATACCTCCATCTGTTATTCCCTTGATCCCATCACTTAGCTTAATCTTGTTTCATACCCCATTTGTCCCCCAAAACCAGTAGTATAGCGCCTTTGGCCACTGACCCTTCCCTTCCATCCACCCCCATGCCGGTTAGGCCCAAAATCCCCCATTCACTCCTTGTACTCCCAAGAATGGAATACGCCCACCCACCCCAGACTTGGATATGGACACGGATGAGGAGAACTCCCTCACTCTGGCTCTCATCCCAAAATGCCACCAACTGGTTGTCAGAGGATGTGTCTCAAACTTGCTCACAGAAACACCTGTCTTGCTTGTCAAAGACTTCATTCTAAATCTCATGTCTGAATCTGGATATGAATACCTTAAAGGTTTGCCCATTGTGGTGTCTCCGTTCAGCAATCAACCCTCTAATGCTTCATCCACGTGTTATGTTAGAAGACCAAACCTGCATGGGAAGTTAGATGGAGCGCCAGCAGGAAAGGCAAGAGTGATAAACGCTTATCCTGTAGACTTTTGGACCTTTACCCAGGCGTTACAAACAGGAATGACATTCCATCCAAACATCTCCCTGTGTTACGCAAACACATTGAGAAGCAAGGATTCAAGGTTGCTTCCATCTTTGCATCCTATGGAGGCCCTCAGGTTATGTTCCTACTCCCTGCTGATGCTGATTGTTTCATGTCTTGTGGCACTCTTGCAGTCCCAGCCAAGGTGTCCAAGCATGTTGCGCGCATCAAGCCTCTGAAGGAGATTCCAATTGAGAGACCATTCAAACTGGTTGTGTCAGGGGCTAGGGATTACGATCAACTGGAAAACCTGATTGAGAAATGGGCTTGGAAAATGGCACCTGAATCCTTTGTTGAATGTCATATGATGGACTTAAATTCCGATCTGGTCATCTTTTCTATGGCAACCTGGGCCGACATGCTCAAGATTGTATGCAGCGAGGCATCATTCAAGTGCAAGTTCCCTGATGGCATTTCTCCTCCTATGCTCCTCTGGGATTACAATGAGAATCCGTTGTGCAAGGCCTCATTGGGCAATCAGGTTTTGAAGGGTGCCAACCAGATTAGTGGGCAGGTTCAGTCGTTGGTATGTGAGGCTCGTGAACTCAAGGGCCAGATGAAATCATCGGAGTTGAGGCAGGAGAACCTGCTGGACAGCTAGAAAAAAATGTTTGCAGCAATCCCGGACATGAATCATCAAGTCGGTGCCACCCAGCAAGCACTTCTCATTCAGGGTCTCAAGATTTGGCAGTGCTCCCAAATCAGCGAACTAGAAACCCAAGTAGTCAGATTGCATGCCACCATTCAAACAACCAATGACCTTGCAGAGAAAGCTGAGCTCCAGACTACCATGACTGAGATCAAACAAGTCCTGGCTGGTAGGAAGGCTGAGTTATTGGACACCACCAGCAGGTTTGAAAATGTCACAGGAAGTGGAGCTAAATCTCTCCCCTTGGTCACTGCTCCTCCAGCTCCTGCAGCCCAATCTTCTCCAGTTCTGACTACTCCAGTCAAACAGATGATAGTGCCATGTGCCATATCTATGTCAACTCCCTCCTCAGGCAGCAAGAAGAGGAAGATGACACCTAACCTGTTGGGAGTGAGCACATTAGGGTAGGTACTGAATGTTGCTAACTATGAGGATGATGACAAGGACATGGTATGTTCCATGTCTACTCCTTCTCTTTCTTTACCATTGGTTGACATGGGCATTTGTATCATCAGAGCAATTCCCAATGAAGGGGCTCCTGTTCATTCCACCATCAGTGCCTCAAGGGCTAATCAGGGTGGATGGCCAGATCACTGGAGGAGTTTGTCTTGCAACCACGAACAACGCCCTATATATATCACACCTATTTTCCCTGCTTTCTCTGAATTTCTCTCCAATGTTTTAAACCATGCTTGCCCTCCAAACACTGAGAAGTGTTGCTGTCATTAAAACCCCTTGTCTCAAGGACACCTCCAAAAACTCATATACGATCAGACCAACTTCTTCTTCACCTGACATATTCCATTCTCACTATTCTGTTTGTGCAATACGAATGGCTTGGTCATTCCAGTCAAACTGGCATATATTGGTCCAATGATTACCAAAATATTGCCTCACTTCTTTGGGAATTCTGAGACTAAAACCCGGTCTAATTTGGGTTCAAGACTATCACTCTCTAATTACAAGATTTTTGAGGAGAATGGGGTTCAATGTGCAAACTCACATCTGGCCAAGGAGGGGGGGGGTGTACTGGGCATCCATAAGGACGTTCAAATTGCCACTAGAATCCCTCTTGCCAGCCCATCACTTTGTGGACGTGTGGTGTTGGCTGACGTTATTCTTCCTACAGGAAACTCCTCCATCATTCACCACATATTTGCTGTATACACTCCCTGTGATCCCAACCTTGATGACTTGTCCTGTGATTTCTGCCCACATCTATTGGATATGGTCAAGAACGCTAAAACTTCATGGTCGTTATTTGGTGACCTTAACACAATGGTCTCAGTTTCCAAATGGGCATTGGACAATGCTTTGGCTAGACAATCCTTCAATAGGTTTCTTATGGAAACTGAGGGTACTGACCTGTGGCAGCTAAATCCTGATTGCAACCGCTTCATCAACTGGACATGTCATGGATGGCTTTCTAAGGATGTAACATCATTGATAGAGTTGTTGTGTCATGGCTAGCCCTGACGGACTCTGACATTAACTCCAACCAAACTTGAGTTCTTGGTACAGATCATTGTGCAATTGTTGTGAACATTGTACTGTCATCTCTTGGTCATCTCCCTCTGAGAGACCTCAGATGTCTTGGTCTGCACCTTATATGCCCTTTATGGCTCCACCCTCTCCATGCGGCAAGTACCCAAGCAAAGGTGACAAGTATAAGTTTGGGCTATTTGCGGACGCCATTGACCGACTTGTCAAGTCAGATAAGGCCCATCTGGACAGCAAAATAATGGATGATGCTTCCTACATTGATCGTTATGAAAGACTAACCAAGATCATCAAGCAGGCTGCTACCAGCACATTTGAGCGGAGAAAGCAATACAGTTTCTCTGAGAAGAAGGTCACTTCTCCTCTCATACAGAAGCTGGTGGCTAACATCTGACACATTGGAGGTGCAATTCAGTTGTCAAGAGATGGGAATCAAGCTGTCTCTCATGGCGCTTGTCTGATGTTCACCTCACTCAGCTGAGAATTTGATCTTCTAGATCCTAGGCCGGTGAACACTCTTACCAAGCATCTAGTTGCCATCAGGCGTCAGTATCACTGTGATCTGTATGTAGCAAAAAAAGGCTGCAATATTGGACCAAGCTCATAGATATGACCATGAGCAGATCTCTAATGTGTGTCAGGTGCCTCTTCAAAGAAACTCATGGATGGTTCTTCAAATTTTCTTACTCTTCCCACAGCCCTAAGATCTGTTCAAAATCCTGGTGTTGTGGAAACTGACCCCACTAAAGTTGTGGAACTCACAAGGGACTACTTTCCAGACCTATACACATGTTTTCCCCTGCTGGACAAGCTCAAACCATGGTTGACTACTCTGTCAGTCATTGAGGTTTGAGAGAGGGTAGCTAAGGACCCATTTTGGTGGCTGGTATTGGCAACCCTAGTTGACTTCAGAGCAATGCTTCAGAAGGGCAATCCTTGTCCAGATCCAGGCCACATAGTGCGTAAAGAATTTATCTGATAAAGCACTGAAGCTGGTCCTAGACCTTCACAACTATTTGGTTCTTAACACCTGCTTTTCTGGGAACATGAAAGACACACATCTCATATACTTTCACAACAAATGTGGAGTCCACATCAAACTTACAAACTGGTGTGGTTTACTCATTTCAAACTTCCTGGCAAATTTGCCTGTGACATGGTTGAACTTCAAACCGTCTCCATATGTGGCTCAGGTGGGCATTATTCCTGAGACACAGGTGGCAACTCAACCTGGCATTCAAACTCATGATCTCATGAGTTTCCTTGGTGGGCTGAAAACTTGGAGCCGTCGCAACAAGACAACTCTGTATCTCCTGAAAAGGGATCAGATGAAAGGCTTCAATTACCTGTCCCTGAGCGAATTTTACGATGCATGTTTGGCATATGGTCTTCCATTGTCTATATGTGAGTTAGACAGGGCAGCACAATCAGCAATGAGGTGTTTCCCTTGAACAGCTTTTGGTATTGCTGAGCCCATAGTGGTTGAGGGTGTCACTAAACAAGGCGGGCCTATGTCCCCCTTCAAGTCCACACTAACCACTAGTCTAGGTCTTGTTAGCTTGATGATTTAGCTAAACACAAGCCAGATTATCTCTTGGTTAGGTGCAGTACAAGTTCGGTAGGTGATCCCCACCTACCAGATGATGCACACTTCATCACAGGGGCTATGATGGAAGCGATGGACGACGGCTATTTGGTGGCCAAGTTGCACAAACCCTCTGATGCTTTACGTTCAAAATGGAACATTTCCAATTTTTGTATGGGTGGCTGACTTCATGGGAAAAGACTACAGCACATGTTCTCAACAGCCCAGATCCTCTACCCTCAACACTCAAGTTCCTGTCAATCACAAACAGACCTGGGATTGGTCCATGGACAGTCTTGGAACATGAAGTACTGGTCTCAGCAGACTAATTCAGCTTTCTTTGTACCCAAGTTGACGACCCAAGGACATGGTACTCTGAATTGCTAAACATCATTGACTAATTTATTTTTCCTAGCTTCTCAGTGTGGATGCCGCTCACACTAATCCGTAAGATTATATCTCAGAACATAATATCCCACTGTCATGCATTACTGTCTTTACAGCCAGTACTTCATGTGGATGCAGTTTGACTTGATCATTGCTTAGCACAGCGCATGCATGAGCTCCTCGGATTCCCATTCTGTCCATTGTCCCTAATATCCACAATGCCAGTGGACTTGGGGGGATTTGAGTTTCCTTCAATTGCCAGAATAAATGCCAGAATAACAATAGATGGATTGATGCAAGATCTCAACCATCACATCCCAGCATATCGATCTATGGCTCACATCACTCTAGCGGATTGGACCTGCTTGTTGCTGGGCTGACCATTTCAGACAGCTGCAACCCTGACAGTGTCATACACTCCCATCATCTAAACTCAGTCAGGCTTATTGAGGACAGTCGCACAGCTGCCAATGTTGGAGCTAGAATTTGCCATATGAACAGGAGGTCATTATTATCATTGGATACTGGATAGTCTACAGTGCACTAGCATCCAAATTTGTTACACAAGAGGGCATTCTGCAGAACTATCCTTACCCTCAATTCTTGATAATTTGGCTGATTGTCATGCTGTTGATGCACAAAAATCACCAAACACTCCCCCCACTCCCATTCCAACCTTCTTCATGGATCCCTACACCCTTCACAGCCAATCACACAGGTGGATTGAGTCCAATATCTGGACATATGTTGATTGCCTATACGCTCGACACCCGGCCAAGACTCTCAAACACAGCCATGGTCTTTGTTTATGTCGCATGGTCTATGACCTCACCGAGTTCCCTTACACTAGGTCCATCTCATGTTACTTGGTGGTCATACTGTTATGCATATCTTGTTACCTTCTAAAATGTTGTTTGACCTGTAAGGTGATTTATTAATCATAAATGTATGAATATTGCTGAAGTACAAGTCACACTCACCCTCACCCTGAAAGCCCTGGC
>JAGGAX010008385.1:0-41780 GCA_017657335.1 Termitomyces titanicus | reverse complement strand
GTTAGTGGTTGTTGAGATATAGGAGGAGTTTTTACCTGTCATCAACCTTCCATATAAGGGCAAACACCTGCCTTAAAAGGCAAGTCACGTGATAGTTAGTCCAAGATGTTGTCAGGGAAAATTTTGAAAATGATGCAGAATTGCTCAATTCATTGATAAAAAATAAAAGAAAAAATTTTCTTATGTGACATAAGATCTGACCATATCTCAACAACCACTAACTTTCTTGACCTGAGACCTTCAAAAATCAATCTCCCACCCCCATTTACACATTAAATCAACCTGATATACTTTTTTCAACTTTTGACTCCTCCTTGGCCACGGGAGACAAGACGATGCAACTGTTAATGCCCTTACATACTAATTAGCGGCCTTTACAGCCACCCCAAGTTCCTGCGCAGCAAGCAACGGCCAATGTGGAGCTCTCAGCACTCCCCTCGCAAGAGATATCACAACTGTTTTACTGAATTTGATGTAAGAATTCGTTAATCGGTTAGGGTGGTAAGGATGAACGTCACAAGTCACATCCCGCGAGAATGCAGCACGTGGTCATTTCATTTCACAAAATTTCGAAAACCGTGTCTTCGTCAACCTCTGCCTAGTTCCCTAATGGCTAAACATACACGCAAAAAGCAAAAGATCTCTCAGGAAACATCTCGATCTCAGCCTCTTGGAACGAATCCCTTGGAAGATGACGCTCTGAAAGATGATGAAGAGAGACGACTCGAGAGCATGCTCTTTGGAACGAAATTCGTCCCTAGGGACACTGAGGATACTGCTCAAAACATATCTGAACATGGTGGTAAAGTTTTTAACAACCTCTTGGACTCGGATGTGCGTCAGTATGCCATCTCAATCGCGATAGCTAAGCAAGGTCATCTACTAGCTTTTCTTTGTCGATGATGGTGCTATTGCCCCTGATTTTGGGCAGGACGACGAAGAGGAAGACCAAGACGATGACTCAGAAGCACAAGATTCTGACCTAGAGTCATCATCATCAACAACTTCACGAAGTCGATTACCCTCTCCAAAACCCTTGCTCAAATCTCGAAAGCCACCAGCCTGGATAGACCCCTCAGACCCACCCACTGTTTCCCTCTCTGCTCCACGGCTACGCAAGTTACGCGACGCACCGACTGAAGAGACACTCTCTGGCCGCGAATACGAGGCGCGTCTCAGGCGGCAATACGAGCGAATAAACCCTGAGCCTGCATGGGCAGCAAAAGCGCGAAAGGAGAAAAAAGAAGAATCAAGGGATGATAAGGGTATTGCGGATCTACTGACTTCGACGAGCGGAATCCTAGCACGACGGAACAAGGTAGATCTGAAGGCCGGCCAGGTGGAGCTCGAGCGGTTGCGCGATGCAAATTTGGATGCGCAAGCGTCGGGTAGTGGTGCAGTACGCGTCGTTACGTTCCACCCAAGCGAGCGTGTACCTGTTTTGTGTGTTGGGAGCACCGACCGTCGTGTGCGATTGTTCAATGTACGTCTTGTCGTCTTGAACAGCTTACTCTTACTTAACGCTTCTTTTCAGATCGATGGACACACAAATCCTCTTTTACAGACACTACATGTCCCTTCTTTGCCACTGACCTCTCAGTCAAGTGTCGCATTCCATCCGCTCGGTTCCTCACTTCTCCTCACGGGTCCTCGTCCCTTCTTCTACACCCACGATCTCCAAACTGGTACCACAACTCGTCATGCTCGTGGGCTTTGGGGCACTACCTTCAACACTGTAAACGACGTCTCAATAACACGGAAACGTGGCCGTAAAGGCAAGGGGGACCTGGGGAGTGGCAGTGGGGGAGGGGAAGGTATGGAAGTCACGGCATTTAGTCCAGGGGCGGGTGAGATACTTGCGGTGGCTGGGCGTGGAGGGTACGTACACCTTGTTGACTGGAAGAGCGGTGCAGGACAAGTGGTAGGGAGTTTGAAGTGTGGTGGTGGCGGGGGTGGTGTGCGATCGCTATGGTGGCCATCTGCGCAGGGACACAGACAGCAGCTGGCGGTCCTCAGTGGGGATGCGGAGGTGTATCTGTGGGATGTGGGTGAGCGAAGATGCGTGAGGAGATGGAAGGATGAGGGCGGGTTTAGGGGCGCTGGGCGGGTTATGACGGGTTCTTCTGGAGCAGCAGAGAGAAATGGGTTCTTGGCTGTGGGGTATGTGGCTTAATGTCCACAGTTTCATTGTTGTGTGTTCATTATTGGTGATACAGGTCCAACACAGGCTTCGTCAACGTGTACGGCGCAGAATCATTTGCACTCTCTCCGTCGGGCGACTTGCCTACTCCGAAGCCATTAAAAAGCATTGCGAACCTCACAACAGCTATATCATCAATTCGGTTCAATCATGATGCACAGCTAATGGCAGTGGCCAGCCAGGAAAAGAAGGACGCTATGCGTCTGGTAAGTTTACTCGTTTCTTAAGACTTTGTGACCTGATTTAACCTGATATCTTGTCTGCTTTTAGATTCATACACCCTCGCTAACATCCTTTGCAAACTGGCCAACATCAGGCACACCGTTGGGCCTTGTCACGGCGGTCGATTTCTCGGCACGGAGCGAGTATCTTGCAATTGGCAATACAAGGGGTCGAGTACTTTTGTATCACTTGAAGGATTATGGGGCTTGAATATTTGTTGCATGTCATTAATAAATAAATATAAAAGTGTGACCCATAGCTCATATGTATACATACGTACGACAAGGGAAAAAGAGAACTGTCATGTATAAAAAGCCAACGATTGCAATGAACGAAAACACGAGACAAGGCCGGTGTATATGTACAGAAATTCCGCGGTGATGTAAGTTATGCAGAAGTTTTTTGGGCTCCCGTCCGTTCTGGATGCCGTTCTGTGTAACGAGAGCGAGGCATTAGGTTTCAGGCTTGACCCGCCAGAGAACGGCGGCGGCGGCGACACCAAGCATAAGCATTGCGACAGCGGTTTGAAGCTGCGTCTAATGAAGAAATGAGTTCTTGTAACAGATGAGAGAGCACGAGAATGACGCACAAGGTCCCTTTCTCGACGTACGACCGGCTTCGCGGACGTTTGGTTATCCTTGATCGCTGATCCGTTCGTGGATTTCGAGGGAATGTAAACAGATGACTCCGGTGTCGCTAGAGTCTCTGCGCCGGTCTTCGACCGTACCCCAAGTACAGTGTCATCACCATCCTCCTCCTCTGTTACCTCATAAACGTCTTCTTGTTTCACTTTCGCCTTCAACGAACCCATTAACGAACTTGTTGTAGGCTCCCCCTTTGAAAGAAACACTTCTTCCGACGCAAGGGTGGCGTCTGTGTCAGGCGACACACTCCTCGACCGTTGCTTGGACCTGCCTCGCCCCGGTTTCCGTCTTGAGCGACTCGAGTCCGACGAGAGACTCCTGGGACTAGGCGGGGTTGCAAGCCCGATGTGGGATTTTGCGTCTCCATTGACCAATGGGGCATGTCGCTTTTGCTCTAGCGCAAGCTGTTGCTCTTTCTGCTGGGATTCAATTAGGTCCTGCTGCGCCTTGAGCGCAGCAGCAGTAGCGCCCAATTTCTCAAATCCAGAGTCCATGCTCCGCACCTGTCCTTCCAACTGCTCCCGCACCTGATTGAGTCGTTGACGTTCCTTGTCCCAGTCCTCGCGGACACTACTCCACTGGCCTTCCATACTCCTCTTCCACTCGTTGACCATGGTAGTAAGATTTTCGCGATCTTCGACTAGAAGAGCGGGTGGAGGGGCAGGAACGACCGGGGGCGATGCCCGGGCCTGAGCCTGTGCAGCGGCAGCAGCCTCCTGTGCGGTCTTGACCGTAGCTTCAAGAGCTTGGACTTTGCTCTCAAGAGCAGATATGGTGGACTGTGCCGCAGCGTGCTGAGCCTCTAAGGATGAGGTGAGCGTCATGAGCGAACCAAGTTGCTGCAAGACCCGCTCCAACGCCTCATCATTGCCTGTGGAGGACGCAGCAACCTTGGACAGTGGCGAAGAAGGGGAGGAACGACGGGGTGCCGAAGCCAGTTTGGAGGTAGGAGGGTGCGAGTTGAAGGCGTCACCATTGCGTAGACCGAGGTTTGTGGGCTCGGGCGTGCGAGGTCGACCAAGTTCATCATTCCTCCGTCTTCTCTCTTCTTCGTCCTGGAGCGCCTCCTGCTCATGCTGAGCCTCCCGCTCGAGCTGTGCCTCCTCATCGTGCTCTTCTGTCTCTTGATCCTCCTCTGACATCGACAGCGACTCGGAATGGGCCTCTGCTGCTGCTAGCTGTTCCTCGTCCTCCTCATCCACTCGCTCGAGCTCGTGTGGCACAATAGTCCGAATACTCCTCGCATCATCGTCATCGTGCATGAGTGACTCCTCGTCCTCCTCTTTATCGAACCCACCACGTGGTTCATCTCGGTGGTCCTCCGCTTCTCTCCGTTTTGTCTCCATCATTTCACGTAATGCGCGCACTTCGAGTCTAATGCTTTCCTGTTCAGCAA
Organism: Termitomyces titanicus; assembly: GCA_017657335.1. NCBI lineage: Eukaryota > Fungi > Basidiomycota > Agaricomycetes > Agaricales > Lyophyllaceae > Termitomyces > Termitomyces titanicus. The sequence continues at coordinate 37,318 of JAGGAX010008385.1, read as the reverse complement.
ACACGCCCTCCAGAGCTTGAATTTTGTCAACGTGCGATGAGAGAGACGTCTGTGTCTCGTGGAGCTTTGCTTCAAGATCCGTGAGCACCGCAGATGTCAGAGCTGATGACGGGGCGGCGACAGGCTGCTCAGGTGAAACCGAGGAGGAAGCTGGCACTGAGGATTCTTGTAATTGTGGTTGCGAATGACGGACAGGAGGAAGAGTTGATGGGTATGAAGGTAGATTAGAAGGCTGTCAGAGCGGTAGTGTCAGACAAACAGACCAGTAGACAAGAAAAGGACATACGAGGTTCCCTCCTAGGGTATCATGTATTTCATTCATAGCACCGGAGAGTGTATGAAGCTCGGATCCGGTCTCACGGCTCTTTTGAAGCTCGCCCTGGAGGCGACTGAGGATGTGGTCGAAAGTAAGGCCACTCTTTCCGGGAGGCCGGAGACTACCGCCCATGCCACCCATGCCCGCAAGTCCCTGCTGCGCCATCTGCGGACGTCGTTGCTGACCAGGCGCAAAAGGGAATGATGAGCCAGCACCATTGGGTTGGGCATTGACTGGGCCAGGCTGTGATGGACCAGGTATGGCAGATGATTGGAATTGTTGCACGTTGTGCTGGTTGATTTGTTCTATGCGAGCAGCGACCTGCACGTCCTGCTCGGTGAAAACGCAAATGACGCGGGCTGCAACTTTGTGGTGAATAATAGTTTTATTGTCATCACCAACGATGTCAATGCCAAATTCCTGGCACACAAGTGAGGGCGAGGTTGGCGGGGGTGAGACTAGGTACACACCACTATGTCGTCGTTCTTGAGCTCGTTAGGGTCGGACTCGAGACCTTCGGGACTGAGCCTGTCTCCGTTGATGAATGTACCATTTGAGCTCTTGACATCTTTGATGAAAATCTTTATTCGTAGACGGTCAGAAGCCATTCTTGTGCCAAAAAATAGTCGTGCACCTTGCCGGCTTCTTCCCAGACCTCTGCATGCTGCCTGCTCAAGACTTTGGAATCAAAATAACCGTTCTTCTCGTTTGGAGCTGTCTTTGCATTGGTTTGACGGCCGATTTTTACTCGTTGCCCGTGTGGAAGAGATATGTGCTTTGGAATGAAAGAGTCGTTGAGGGGATAGAGGTAGAGAGCAGGGAAAATGGAGTGAACGGGGGCGGGCATGGCTGCAGCTGGCAGACCCTTTGTCGATGATTCTGGGAATCTGCCAAACAATTCAACCCTAACCCCACGTGCTTTTCACCACAATCATGGCCGACGCACAGCAGCAACAGCAACCAGCGCCGCTCGCTGTCGGCGACGCTGAGCAGGCGGCCACGGACAACACCCAGGAGCAGGAAGACCCACAGTCCTCTTCTGAAGACAGTGGCAGCATCGACCCTGTCGTGAATGGAGAACGGTCGTCCGAATCAACGCCATGGCAGGCTATATACTCGCCACAATACAACGCATACTACTTTTTCAACGCAGAAACCCAGGAGACAACATGGACCAATCCTCTAGCACCCGCCTCATCTCAACAAGAAGATCCTACCTCCTCTACATCACCCAACCCACAGGCTGCCCTTGAGGTTGCTGCCATCGCTGCCGGCATTGACCCATCGCTTGCATACCTCGACCCCACCCTCCTCGCATCCGTCCCTGGCGCACCTACTCCTTCTACCTCAGGCCTCCAACCTTCCTTTACCGCAAAATTCAACGCTCGCACAGGTCAGTTCACACGTCCCGACGGTCGTGATCCTTCACACCTTTCCGAACACGCTCGTGCTGCCCGTATGAGCGAGTTCTACTTTGATGTAAACGCGTGGGAAAATCAACTCGCTGAACAAGGCGGAAGCATCATGGGTCTAGAGGGAAAGAAGCGAAAACGGCCTAGTAAGAAAGATTTGGTGCGGATTTTTAGTAATGTTTTATTTTATGACTTGCTGAATCTATTCTTTCTGTCTGTAGGAACGTTTTAAGGAGCAGAAGAAGCAGAAGAAACTCGCCAAAACTGCGTGGCTGCGGACGTAGGGAACAAAACAGAATCACCATACGTTGAATAATCATGTTCCTTGCGAAAGTTGAGTCTTCCGCTCTGGCTTGATTTGTACCACGTCCAGGCGTGCGCTGTAAGCTCTTAAAATGTGAAACATAGTCGTCAAGAACTAGATGTTGCCAGAATGTTTGTTAGAATGCTAATGTACACGGGATTGTGAAGACAGGCAAATCCGTCAATCATTCTCTGAAAACCTACGATGGTGTATCTGGAAACGAATCACATCAACTTTCGTGAAGAATTCTTTGAGGCATTCACTCCCTCTTTGCGAATCCACAAACACGATGTTCTCTAGGAAAAGGTTCATTCTTAGGGATGGTCAGCAAGATGACAGCCACAGCTTCGAATATGTCCTTTCCGAATCGATGTTTGCGTGAGTGAGTGCTTGTCGCGCATTCCTTGGCAACGGATTTTGACCACGTTTAATCAGAAATTTCTCCACGATATATCGTATGTGACTCATGATAATTCCTGACATGTATACAATACACATATGGCCTCATTTTCGTCACGAAAATTTACCCAATCCCTTGGTTTGACCACTTGTAGCTAGCTTGCCCGGGTCATCACTGAGAGCGGGGAGAATAAAGTAAGCCACAGTTTTAGTTGTTAAAACCACGAAAGCTCGTACCTTAGTATTGCAATCGTTTGTATCGTAGGTCTCGTCGATGGATCGGCCCTTTGGAACCAGCTTTGATCCATGGAGGAGATGGGGGAGCTTCCCCACGTTTGAAACACGTCCCAAGAGAGTCCTTCTGAGCTTTAAAGTAACAGAGTTCTGAATCAAGTCATTCATCACCGACCAGAATAGAAGTATAGGTATATTGAAATTTACCTCCTCGGGGGCAGTCATCATCATGCACACAGTGGCCATTGACGCCAGCTGCGGGCTTGGGTGAGTGTGGAGGGGGGGTTCCAGCAGCATAGCCAACGGAAAGAAACGTGGCGAGAACGAGAATGAGAGAATAGCGCATGACGATGAGTCTTGAAGTATGAAAGTGACCAGCACTTGATTGGCAGTTTGGGTTTGGGGATCAACCTGAGGACCACAGTAGGAATGTCGCAGCATTTATATAGCGCTCTCTGAACCATTAGGAGATGCAACAGGTGTTTCAAAATAATTGTTAGGGAATACAAAACAGATGCAACAGAAGAAAGTGAAACGATTCAACGAGAAGCCGGCCGTCGTCGACGGTATTGTCGATTGATGGTCGTCGAGGACTTCCGTAAATGTAGGATCTTCTAAAGTTGTTCAAGTCAATGGTCAGAACGAACAATCTGCGGTCCGTCTGAGTATGCACAGTGTATCGACGGTGTATAGTTACCATATCCCTTGCGCTCTTGCAACTACAGCAGTTGACTAAATCAATTTCCCTCCTCATTGTGGCAAATCAGATCAGCAAGAAATTGATTGAAACAGTTGTTGTGAAACAGTGTATGCCTGTCTCGTAATCCTTGATTCCGTGGTAGCGTGGCAAGAAACTCGCCAAGACTCAGAAGTTAAGAAGACGTACAAATCAATCAGTCGTTTTCTAAATGCGTATGATGGCATCTCTAGTAGGCCCTCCTACTTATAAGGGCCAGACAAGTGGCGTGCTCTTACCCTGGTCCAACTATGTTCGGATCTTTCGGAGAAGACCAAACATCCACCCATGGCTGAAGTCGTGATTCATGATATGTACATCCTCCTCCGGACTCAATCCCATGGTGTTGATTTCCATCACTTGGTGTATCTCAGGTCAAGAAACCGTTCATGTATATCGTCCAGGGCCGTGGATACCAGAAAATTCGTGCATGGAGTCACGGTTGACATGTGGCGCTTAGGCCGGGTGGCGTTAACTAAGGCTTTACTTTACGTCCTCCGAAAAGCCTTATCTGAAACAATAGTGAAACAGATACGATGCACAAAAATCAGAAAGTAAGAAGATGAATACGAAGTCCCACAGGGACGATTTTTCAACACTCGAGAAAGCATTCGTCTTTTTGTTCTTTCAGAAAGCGCTGGAAAGATTTCGAAGGACTGCTGAAAATGGCAACCTGGCAAGATGTCATCCATATGGTAGCAACTACATCAGTTTGATCAATATCAGCTTTCGATCGCAACAGGAATGATAATTGTCAGAAACTGAAGATAGAAGCAGCTTGGCAGTATAAATACAAATATTGGGTGTCCATGGCAGGGAAAACACTTGACTTTGAAGTCAATCCCTGCGTTGTTTTGTCACTTTGGAGTTCTTCTTCAGCCTTTGCTCTCTCTTCTCGACACTCACTGAGGCTGTGAGTAATCGGATCTCCTCGTTTTCCCTTTTTTATGGACCTATGACTCACTAGTAATTAGCACTACGTTCCATCGTGTCTCATAGGTACCGCAATATAGTTGCTTTCTCTTTTCCACACGCACTGAGGCTCTACGTTCCGTCATGTCTCATAAGTCCAGGTTTATCAATGGCCTCTCTTGTTGAATGTTTGTGGTCAATATCACTTCATCCCACAAGTTTGTTCTAGCATGTTCAGGCAGTGTCAGTGGGCACATTTTACACCAGTAGAGATAATGACAACGATAAGACCACAACTGATTTACATGCTTCCTAAATCTTAGAAGTACCATTCTCTGTAACAGTCCATCCCTCACTTATTTCTAGTTCTTGGAGAGACTTTTTGTTTTCTATCAGCAGCAACACAGCAGTTGGATACATTGCCTGATACATCTTAGCCATTGAAGAAATTGTCTGAGGCAACTTTGGACTCACTATCATCTGCTTTGCAGCTTCACCCAAGACTTTGAAAGTGAAGGAAGTAGTGCTGGTCAGAGGTACAGCAATAGTGACTGGAAGTGCAGAAAACAACTTCATAATAGAATGGTCACAATGAATACAAACTTTGACATAAATGATTAAAATACCTGCATGATGAATAACACGAGGCCAGATTCAATGACAACAAGTAGCATCCTTTCTCCAAAAGACCAGGGTCTTCTGCTTTCAGTGTGCCATAAAGAGGTACGATGTTTCCTGTGGGAGATGTTTGGTAACAATTATTTATTTCAGTAACTTTCGGACGTACCATAACATATAGCATATTAAGGATGTCGAAAAGACATTCGTGGCAAGCGAAAGATAAACGGAAGCAGCCCGGAGATCACTTGATTTGGAACCCTCTTTGTCCAAGACGGTGTATGCTATTGGATTGAGCAAGAACTTTGCCAAAGAAGCAAATGACATAGCTTTCATCATTGCGTGAGACCCAAGAAAACAAGTGATTCGAACAGTGGTCAAGTTACCTGCCATTGCAAATAGTAGCACCAATGGGCCGACCCTCAACCATCGTTGTTCATAGTTTATTACCCATGCTCTCCAAACTATGGTCATATCATTTATGATGAGCTAATATAGACCAGGAGTCAGCTCATATCAGTTCACAAAGTAGTAAGATTTACCATGAGCTGGGTAGCTACAATTGAAACGAACTTCTGTGTCCGTTCACTCAGCTGATTAGATGCCTCTAGAGTGCCAAAATCCAATGTATCGGTTGACAAGAAGTTCCCAATAGTTCCTTCATACATAGCATCTTCAATCATCCAGAAAAGAAGAACAAAGTACAGCGTGGCAAGCAAGTAGGTGGTCGATGCTGCACCGAACAAGATCCATGCTACAAGTGTCTTTTTTTCTCTTTTTCTGTTGGGTAAATTAGCCAAAGAAGACTCCCGGTAGTATCCCACCAAATTAGAATGGAAATACAAGAAAGTGAATAAGAGGATCATGAATAGACTGCTACCAACGCCTGCAAAAGGTGGGTGTGAATCAGGGTTGTGTATATATGGAGAAGTTATCCCCACTATAGCAAAGAGCTGATGCGGTCAAGCCAGCTGCGTTCCACAGTAGAACCTGTCCTCCCAAAATTAAATAGTTTCGCTCGTCGTCGTTCAGCATTCCACAAGCAAAAGATTAACTCGAGACTAAGGGTGGTTTCGCTGTTTTTGGACTGCCAATATTTATACTATCAAGCTGTTCCTGATTTTTCAGTTTCTGATGTTACAATTCCTGTTGCGATCAAAAGCTGATGGAAGAGGAAAGAGTTGACATAGGCGGTGGATGAAATGAGAGGTGTTGGATCGGGATTGGAAATAGGAGCCATGAAGGCGAGACAAGATACCCAAGTATAAGGAGACGAGAGACGAGACCAACGGTCGGTAGATTTACGCAGCATTAGCTGGAGCCGGCGTTGCGTTCATCACAAAGTCAATCAAAGTTGATGATCATCGAGTACCCACCCGTAAATTACTCACAAGGAACCTTGAATTCTTTTTTTTTTTAAAGATCAACATAACATCGTCCTAATTCGACCCATGGCAAGACTTCGTAGAACCTCGTTTCGCACAGAACTAACGTTGTACATACTTCCATACTCGGAGGTGAGGCACAGTCTTGAGTTCATAAAATCGTATGATGGCATCAGGCGAGAGCACGTACCTTGTACTCTGGCGACTTGACGGACTCGTCGAATGTGTAGAGGATGAGCTCGAACGACCCGTCTGTCTTCTGCGTCCCATTTTGGGTGTCGTCTTCTTCAAAGGGTGTGGCGTCTATCGTGTCGGGTGTGGGGTCGTAGAAGCGAGAGATAGAGAGCTAGAGAGGATATGACGCACGCACCTATCCCACAGCACGATGCATGATGCATACCAGCTCTCGGCACTAGGGGGGGGGGTCTACAATCCGAAAAGATTGCCAGGCATGCCGTAGCTATAGCAGCAGGATCACTTTCACCGGCTGTGGAGTGCCGGGTGTAAACAGAACCCAAAACCCCAGGAAAGCGACCAGACGGACGGACAGACGGACGGACATCCAAACGAACAGACGAACATCATCCAACGACAACGAACACAGACAAACTTGTGACGCATGGCACCTATCCCCCATCCCCCATCCTCGGAGCCTGAGCAGCGCGCAAGAGTCAAGACATCGAATGGGCCGTGGTGAACCCAAACAGCACGAGAGTCGGAGGTGGGGGTTGGTCAGTGGACGCACTCGCACTCGAACTTTCACTTTCACTTTCCAAGAATCCAACAGACGTCTGAGAGGCCAGTCAACAGACAGACATTACCCAAAAATGATCATCATACCAAAATGTAGCATAAGTAATAACCTAGTCCCAACTCATAGTCTCACACTTAATACATAGAAATCTTCGATCTCTCGAAATACTGAGGGCCTATTCGGGACCCGGTTAGGCTTATGGTTAGGACAGGTTAGGGACAGGTTAGGGCGTACTAATCGACAGCCCTGTGTAAACAAATCGTTTGGGATGCGGCTAGATTAGCGAGTGCCTGAAGTAAACAGTTACAACCGGACTCGGACCGTGCAGGTTTTAATATACTCCGCCTCCTCCATTTCGAATGGTTGATACGCTGCCCATTGCCTGAGTTGATGCCATCCGATAGAATGTGCTAAATGTTCTCAAATATCTTTATTATCGTCCGACTACAGCTCCGAAATTTGTGACCCAGCGCTGTCGAAATAGGATGATTCAATGGAGTCACCATCAAGGTATTCATCATTTGATTCGGCGTCATCTTCTTCAGAAGTATAGAGAAGTATAGCTGTGACTAGTAATGAAACTTTCCACGTGAATAATGCCTGGTCTGTATTGTAGTTGTATCCCTGAGAACGTGATGTCAAAGGCTTCATGATGAGACATGACCAAGTCAGGCGGTAAGGTGGCCGAAAGAGATATAAACGAAGCCGAGGGTGAAATCTACTTCGCGGAGACCCTTCAATTGAGGAAAAGCTGCCTTTGCAACAGCCCAAGTCCAAGGAGGGAATTTCCCAGCACGGAGCCGATCATATGGTGTCTCTGCATCCAACCAACACACAGTAGGATGAGTCACAGGCGTAGTATTTCCGGGACTAAAACCAAGATGCTCAAGCATCAGGCACATGTCTAGGAAAGACTGTAGATATTTCCAACCAGACTGAAGGAGAAGAGAGCGCAGGCTTCCACCGTGCGTTTGAAGGAATGATAGTATTGTTTGTGAATACTGTTTTGGTTCTCTGATGCAGGAAAAGGTGAACCGACGGAGATGAGGAACATGTAGAGTTTCGAGTAAAGGTTCTAAATTTTGGTCTACGTCATAGTAAGAATACTCAATGACGACGCGGAGATCTTCTAGGTTGCGCAGGAGGAGCGACGGGAGCGACGTATTAGCGGGGAACCGTAGAAAGGTATCTTGGAGGAATACGGAAAGCAAAATCAATGTCTCAATACGTGAGCCTGACCAGATGCAGAATATCTGGGATCGCTGTGTTTAGAGAAAGTTGGGTGATTCCAGATTGGAGGGTAGGAATCGTGATGGTGGACTCAAAAACTAATGGAGACAAGAGGCTGAAGCCTTTAAGGAAAGGACAATTGTCGACAATGTCCTTGATATATCTTGTAAATGAAAGACCATAGTCGTCGTGGGACGGAATGAAGCCATGAACAGCGATCTCTTTGACAAAATTTTGGTATTCCGGCACCGTCGTAATGGTGCGAAGGAACGTTGGAATCTGTTCGAACCTTCGAAATACGACAACCTGATATAGAACCGGTGTCGCGACGATGTGCCAAGACCTGGAGACGACAGAAATGGACAATTTTGTTTGCATTGCACAGGACCATGGATCTTTCCTCCCCATGCGAGGGAAGGAGCAAGAAGGAACTTGGGTGGAATTACATGCAAAAAGATCATTGATAGGATCTCGGGAGGAAGATATGGGCATTGGGTGACCAAGTGTAGCGACAATGGCTGTGAAAACTTAAGTTTACTTGCAATCGAATACATATTGGAATGGCATACAGTGTCAGGCGAGATCAGAGATATGGAAGAATCCATGAAGGCGTGATAGACAGGAAATTCTTGAGGCCAAAAACAGATTACATACAAGAATATTTCCGAGACATCTTTCACTCCCTCGTTGCAGAGTTAGTTAGTCAGAGGTTGTTGCGACTCGCGCATGCCTCTAAGTAACAGTTTTCTTAGGTTGGCCAGAGTCCTGGAGGCCTCGGGAAGCTCCCGAGAAAACTTGTCCGAAAATTTCTCAAAATCCAGTCTCAAATCCGCTATTTATCAGCCCTCAAATCCGCAATAACGGACAACCATATGTCCCAAAAGGGAAATTCTCTTTTTTATTTTTTATTTTTTAATTATTCTGTGATGGGGCCTTCGTCCGCTGAACCTTAACATGAGTGGGCGTACTGTTAAAAACAGTTACATTTTGCTTCATCTGGCATGCTGGGAAGCATTGAGTGAGCAACACTGAAGAGGTTGAAGATACAATTTTCTGAGCCTCAGCTATTACACCTGCACAATGTCAATGAAAGCCGCCTTCTCGCGCATATTGCCGATCTCGACTCTCGAATTGCTGAAGTGTATGAGATAGCTGAGAAACACCATGAAGAAACCCTCCGTTTAGTATGAACTATGACAGATGGTATCCCCACTCAGATAAAAAATGTCCTACCGACAGTTCTACCTTCTCAGACGCCTCTTGAGCAGAACTCAAACTTCCTCGCTTTGCACAGCGCTGTCACCGAACATCGCGAAATCTTACAGGGATTGAGTGCGAATACTGTTGTCTCCCCTGCACTTCATTGCATGGAAGGGAACATTGGCACAAGTTCTGCTTCTTGTACATATCATCCATCTGACAATGACATCGGGACCAACAACAACCTCTCTCGCTTTGAGCCGATCAATGCTTCTATGCCTGCCCCTTTGACCCCTTCTCATAGGGCACCCTCTCTAGGACCTCTCATCAATCGTAATGCAGCTCCTGCCTCCGGGATGAAGCGGCCCATGACCAGTCATGTCTTTGTGGGCCGTCGCACCGAAGGCGATTCACTCCATCCTTCAAAACGTCAATGCATGTCCCCCACAGTAAATAGACCACTTAATTTCACGCATGAAGATGTCATCTTTGGGCCGGTCGGCAATGGAGAAAACATTACAATGGACGATGCTAGGCAGATTGCATATGCCGCCATCCAACTAGCCTCTACACGACTTAATCCCAATGATGTTCAAAATGCTATCTCTAGCTGTGATTTCCCTGACTGCATCAGCATCCGCTTCCAATCTTGGCCTGCAGCTGATCATTTTGTGTGCTCAGTCAAGCATTCTCCGCCTGAGGATGGACAGTTTGCTTGTTTTGCTACGGATGCTGGAGAGATAGACCCCAATGACCGTCAGGACTTGCTCAATGTGATGTGAGGCAATGCATCCTTAAAAAACCATAATAATTTGAGGGCACATTCTCAACTTCCCTCTTGGTAGATGTGCTTCTAATACAACGGCGATTGCGTTAACTTATGATACATATTATAAATAGCTTCAGAATAGTTTCCCTCAACGTCCATGGCAAATTGTCTCTTAAAATAACAAGTATTGGTTTTTACAAGAAATTGGTTCCTTCGACATTGCCTGTTTTCAGGAAACATGGATGTACCCCGGTGAGGAGGACACCATCAGACTCCCACCAGCATATTCCATATTGTCGTACTCTCAGCCATCCCATAGTAGACAAGGGCACCCTTGGGAAGGAGTGGCTATTATCTATCACTCACAGCTTCCGCTGAAGCCCTGTCAGCAATTGTGTGCACTGGACTTGTTTGTAGGTGAACTGAACAATATGTTCATCATTGGCATCTACCTTCCACCATGCACATCTCGATGGGATGACTGGACTGATGTACATCCTGAACAATGATTTGTTGAAGTCTTTTCTTTTTGTGCATCCAGTCATAGACCAGTCCTCATACTTGGTGATCTCAACGCCAGAACAAGTCATCTTTTGGCTGCAGTGCACCATCCCCTCTGGGTGACAATGAACACCACACGCAACAGTCGAGGTAAATGGCTTCTGGATATGTGCTGCATTTACAACGTCGCCATCTTCAATGGGACCATATTTGAAAGTGGTGATTTAGGAGCTATCACATCGCATCAAGCAATTGGTACAAGCACTATTGATTATGCTATCATGTCTGCACATGCCCTCCATCATCTATCTCCATCTTCCTTCACCATAACAGTGAACGGATGGTCAGACCATGATCTGCTTTCTGTCACACTTTTGATGCCTCCAACCTCATCACATCGACAAGTTGAAGAGCTTCATAACATGACAAGTCCCAAAAATCTCCGTCGCTTAAAGGAACCTACCTCATTGGATCATACAGTTCAATCTATGCTCAACTTTGTGGCCGATCCTGTAAAGGTCTTGGACCATTTCTATGGATTTGCTAATACACTGACACCATCAACTGAGTGGTACATTGCAGGTTCTTCTTGTCTACGCCAACAAGGCATTGTGCATTGTTTGCAGCAGTTGTCTGATTGGATAGTCCTCAGAACATGTCCTACATCGTCCAGGACAGAACCCACATTGACCGTGTCATCTTGATGGGCATACTTGCTGTTCTGAATCATGAATGTCCAACTCTACTTATATATGTCCTCACAGAATGTCATTCAGCTATTAGCCTACAGGGCAGCAAATGTTGCCTCAACTCAGTGGGCAGGCTCAAACGGTGATATCCTGAGAGCGGTCTGCGACAGAATACAGAGGCGAACAGGACAGATAGTCTTATGTGTCATAGAATCAAAGAAGAGGGATAATGGCCACTGGATAACAGCAAGGAGTCTAGCTAAGTCTGCCTTACAGTGCTGTGACGCGCCTGTCTTCTCTTTTGAACCGCTTGAGGGACCTAGTCTTGTATGTGGCCTGTCCCCACCCCATGACCAGTCACACACACGAAAAGTTATCACGGCTCTCTCCGAGACTGAGCCTCCTAAGTTAAAGACAGTCAACATCGGTGCTGACATGTTGGCTGTGGGAGATCACAACACTCACTGTGGGCATGGCAAGGAGCGAAAGACCCAAGCTGCTAATCTAAAACGACTTCTTGAATCAGTATCCATGCGTGATTGGTGGACTATTGTCTAATCTTGGACTGACCCCCTTTCAAAGCCTGTTGAGGTAATAGGGAGCCAATTGCAAGACTCATTCTCTAGGTGTATCAATCCTCCCGAGCACTGTCCTTCTCATTTTGATCAGCATATACAACACTTGAACTCTTTACTATCCACATCTATCCCTAGTCATACTAAAGACTATACCCCCAAGCAATTCTTCTCGCATGCTATCACCAAACAAGAGATTCAGAGTGCTAAAGAAAAACTGAAAAACCGTTCATCCAAAAGTGCCTGTGAGCTGAACAACATGTCATATTGGACAATACTGCAAATTCTCAACAGCTCACTTGCCACTCTGTTTAATAAGTGCATCACGTCTCTTGATGCACCCCAAGACTGGTTGATCACTATTCTGATTGAGATCCTGAAAAGGACAAACCTACAAACAACCCTGAAAGCTACTAGCTGATTAGCCTTGAAAGCTGCTTACTCAAAGTCCTCACCCTTGTTATTGACTGACACATTCATGATTGGGCAGATGGGGCTGATATTCTTCTTGACTCACAGAATGGATTTTGTGAACAATATCGTACTTACAACAATTCCTACATCTTGTGATGCGCTATTGATAAAGCCCGGGCACAAGACAATACTCTTTATGTTACGTTCATTGATCTTAAAAATGTGTTCTCTTCAACTGACGTGCCTACATTATGAGCAAAATTATTCAGATTGAGAGTCTCTGGTCCTCTGTTCGACTGGTTGAGAATGCTCTATGCTCAAATGAATTATGTCATGAAGCACAAATCTCTGCTAACAGAAGCATTCAAATGACTAATAGGTGTCCATCATACCTTTTCTGCTTACTATCATACAATCTCATCCCTACTTTGTAAGTGTTCTAACAGGTGATACTGCATCACCGACTCTGTGGAACATTTATTTTGCTGATCTGGCAGACCTGTTCTGTCCAGATACCGACGACATTTTATTGGATGGTCAGCCTATCTTGCATGTTGAACAAGCCAATGATGTAGCTCTCTTCTCAACCACACTCACGGGACTTCAACACAAAATAATCATATTTTTCAAATGGTGCAAGAGAAACTTCATGACTATTGGTATTGTCAAAACTGAATGGATGTTTTTTGGACATTCACTGGCTCACCTCAGCTCCCTTTATGTTGACGGTACTCCATTAAAACGGGTGGATTCAGACAAATATGTTGGCATTTGTTTTACACACGGCTCCACTTTCCAAAACCATTACTCCGTTAAAAGTGAGAAAGTGCAAAAGGTCGCCAATGTGACCTTCACAACGCAATCAAAAGTGGGCGTTATTCCTCCTTATGAGGGGAAACAATTATACATGGCCCGTGTGGACCCACATTTGGTCTTTGGATGTGAGGTCTCCTTTGATGTGACACCTTCATTGTTACACCCAATGAGAAACGTCTAGATCGCGTACTGTAGATGCCTATTGGGCCTTGGGTCTCAATCTTCCCTGGCACCATTATTTACTGAAACTGGCATCATGCCTCTCAACTATTGACGGGCAATCCTTGCATTAAAATACCTCAGGTACCTCATATTCCTGCCAACAAACCATTATGCTTCCTCAGGATTCAGGGATTCTGCAGTGCTTGCTGCTAGTGGGAAAGCATCATGAGTGGGAGACTTGGTCAAGGTTGTTCATGACCTGTCTGTCCCTGGCAGAATGACAAATCCTTGTATACCTACGATACATATCCAATGGCCCGACCTCTGGGACACCGAACACATCACGCAATTGGAGGATTGTGTTCGTGCCCACTGTGATGCCAGTCTTCAACACATCCTTAATACATCCGTCAAACTTCACCTCTTGCGAGCTCGCCCTCAGAATTCTGCGACGGACAACACATGCATGTTTCATCACTATCTTTCTGTTATTACACCTGCACATTAAAAGACTCTCACACAACTTTTGATGTCCAATCATATCTTAGGAATAGAAATCTTGTGACATGCTGATCACAACAGACCTTATGCTGTACCGTGACAGTGGCGCCTTTGTCGTTTCAGCAGAGCATCTATTGAGGATGAGTCATATGCACTGATTGTATGTGAGGCATCTGTTCTTTTGGTTGACTGTTGCTAAAGATTTCACCTTCTTCTTGCTGCCACAAACCAGTCTCTAGATGCCAACTGGGGCACCTCATACTTTCTTACTTAGGTTGGTAACTTTGACGGATTGTGCCAGGTTATTTGCCTGCTATATTTTCAATGTCTTTAAAATCTTTGATGCTGAGCCACCCTATGTACCTCATAGGTCACTTTACGAGCATCTCTTATAAAGAAATGACTCTGAATAATGGAGATAGGCTCAGATCATTGAAGGATTCACATCTTCTTTGCTGTAGCATGAGACGGTTAAATTGCTCCAGTTATTTACATTATCTCCTGGTACCTTATGAGTTATGTGGCTTTAGAAGGAACTTTATAGCAACTCCTAAAAAAAGGTTTTTGTAAGAGTGTCTGTTGCAGGCTTGACATTGTTTCATCACCGACAACTGGGAAGAGATGGCTGTTGCAAGAGCTCTTGTAGCGCTTGGTGGGATTGACGTCCATAGCATACATGGTACACAACCAATGTAGTATGTAGTATGGACCCTGGTTGTTTGAATGTAGACCGTGCCGGAAATACCAACCAACCAACTAACCAACCTAAGTAACTCAATATGCAAATTGACATTTAAGACTGTCAAAACATATCAATTAAAGGTTCAAATCAAATGGCCTTTACAACTGCCTAAAATATTCAAAAGTCTTTGTTGAAGTTTTCAAAATTTCTGCCCAATCGGGTCTCAAATCCACAATATTATAGACCAAGGTTGCTTCTTCAAGGCTTCAAATCCACAAAGTTGGGACAAAGGTTTGGCAAAATTTGCCCCTAAAATCCACTATTTTGCAGACAAGTTTTCTCAGGAGCTTCCTAGAGCTTAGTCCTGGCAAATAAGAAAATTTTGATTATGTAACCTCTGAATAAAAAATTTCAGCTCAATACTAGTGTTGTTTGCAAAAAAAAAAAATTAATTAAATTCCAAAAAAGGAAGAGAAGAAGGAGGAAAGGAGGAGAGAGGAAAGTATTGGCTCACTATAGATTGCTCTCAAATCAGCTGTGGTGCGCTGGATCTGAACTGTCGACTTTGATTGTACAAAAGAGTCAAAATCCTTTTTGGACCACTATTCTCTGTGGATATTGCCGGTCAACACCTGCCAGCTGTCGTTCTCACCAAATAGTGACTCCAAATCAAGAGAGAACATCCAAATAGTGACTCAAACATGGCTCCTGCTGCTTGCATATCTTAATGTCTAGCCAACATCTTGCTCTCATTGTACTTGACTCCATTTGGTTTTGAACTTGAAGGAACAATGGGACCAGAGATGAAGAGGTTCGGAGGTTTTTTTTTATTTCAAGCAGGAGACAAGGAGGTGAGTTTTGTTATGCTATATACACAATGAATGACTATATGTGTATATCAAAAAGACAAATATACAGTGTTACAGTCGATTACGCTGTGTCAATGCATTGATACTTCTTTTCACTGCATCTGTGAGCCTTACATCTGATGCAGGAACACACCAACGTTTGTGACGTGCTGCCAAGCTTTGACCTACACAATCAGCAATGCTGAGAGCCTAACAATCCTAGCATCAGAACTGGCATTGATACCATGCTTGCTTGCCATTGCAATCCTTGTGTTTGCACTGTGGGCATTCTCTCAGTTTTTGTTCTGCATTGTGTGTCACCTGCTCTGGTTGATGTTCTCCAACTTGTTATCTACTTAAGGTAAGAGTTGCTTCTGCAGTGTCCAAGTTCATTTGATTTGCTGACACAAAATCTTGTAGTGCCGCCATTGCTTCTGACTCGCCTCGCAAAGTCTCTGATGCTTACAGCTGTTCTGTAGTTGATGTATTATTAGATTGTATTGAACTAGACTTGAATATGAGAATATAAGTGGATATTGAGAAATGAATTTACTGTGAAGTGTTGTCCGAATCTTGTAAGTGAAAACCTTGTGTTACTTGGTGAATTGACATTTTTGTGGCAGGAACATTGACGATTTCCTTTGATCAGCCTGGATCACAAAGGCGCCTTTGTAGTGGATCTATAGATGCCAATGCCTAGCACACAGACTGAATAGAATTGGCAACGTCCTTCCAATTGCCTTTGAAATGGGAGGTAAGGTGTTGCTCAAGCTGAAGTAAGGCGACAATCAGTTAATATTGTGTTGTACCTACATAAAGACTTGCCTTAGAGTAAATATCCTCCTCATTCTCTGCATGTCAATTCTAGATCTTGATGGCAGACAATTTGATTGACATAGTTGAAGATCAAAAATCATCACATTTTTGCATCAGTCAATTGAACAGCTTTCACTCAGCTACAGTATTAACAGGAAGGATAGGTTTCCATGTACCTTGCATCTTTGCAAGATAAGCCTGTTTCTGTGTTCCATCAGTACCTTCAACAAACTCGAGCATGCCAGCCTCAGCACAAAGTGATGCAGGAACCAACACTATTCCCATCGCTTCCGTTGTCTGTTGATATAGATTTCCATTGACAAATGAGAGTTGTAATGATGATGTTGAATAGTATGCTGTTGAAAGTGTGATCTTAAGCTCTTGAATATCGTTATGGAGCCAGATTAAGTCATGACCTGCAAACTTTTTCCCAGTTGTATTGAAGGTTTCAACCTATAGGATTGTCAGTTGGTTCCAGTACAACAATATCTTTGAAGAGATTAGGCTGAGAGGGGCTTACTAAAAGATTGTGACGGAGAATAAAGTCAAGAAGACAGGTAACCATATAATGAACAGAGGCCCTGCATGTTGGAAGCATAGCACGTAAATGAGTGTGTACACCTCCTTCAACTGAGTTTGTGCCTTGAATACAACGGTAGATAGGCAGTCCATTTTTATCAAGGCCGATAATGTACTAGAGTGAAATCCCTGGTGGGTCAGAAACAAATACCTGTCGAATTAGCTCAAGAATATTTTTTGCAGTCTTCCATGCAGCATCATTGAGCAATGTGAGCTGTGTTTTTGCATCCTTGAGAGGCCCCCAAGTCATGAAAATGTTGTAGATCAATGGGAAAAGGATTTCTGAAGGAGAAATTGTATGTCAACATCTCCGCCACAACCAAGTTGGATTCAGCCGAAGCACATCATCTCAGCTGATGTTCCGAGTTCTCAACCATGCTTCAATCTGTGCCTTGTCCTCTGGGTGAGGTACAAGTAGCGCATCACATAGAGCTTGAGCAAAAGGAATGCGAAGTCCATGAGTACGTAAGATATAGAGCATGTTTAACACATGAAATACATCTTTGAGGACTCAGCTGCGGATGAAAGAACTGGGGTCTAGATTGTGTATTCCCAAAGTCTTGGCATCATGATCTGCGCTATCAGAGTCTTGGTGTTCATGAATCTAAGAGTTGTGAAGTGGTGACACCTCCAAGATAATATTATTACCATTCAGTAATTCACTGACTGGCACCTCATTGCTATTTTTGGAGTTGGTTTTGAGTTCTAGCAAGTCTGGGCTAATGTCGAATGATTTCAAATCTTGGGAATCCATGGCAGAGCTACCCGAAAGCGGTGTGGATGAAGATTGAGCGACAGTTAGGGCTGGCATGACAGTATTAGTGGTACCCAGTATGCGAATATGTGAACGGTGGACAACTACATCAAATGGGACAGATCCCATACTCAATAATGGCTGTTGTCAATGCTGAGTCATGACAGTTGCAGGAATAACTATCTCTTGCCCAGACGCGACAGTTTGGGTGGGTGTAATGTTGATATTTTTAAATGAATGGTGTGTAGTGGCTTCAGAAATAATGCCACGTGCTGCAATTTTTTTTTTGTCGCCTGTCATGATAACAACAGATTGACCAACCGAATCTGTCAGATTACTAGAAGATAGTGGTGTTGGCTCTGGAGACTGGGATATCTTGTGATAAAGACAAAGAGATGCATAAGCATCACACGCAGCATACTGAATCTGACCAGCAGTTAATTATTCATCGCTCCAGTTACTTGAGATCCGCTCTGTCTGGTTTTTTGAAAGACACTTGCCCAAAATCAATGCAGTCAATTCTGCAAGAGATATACAGGCATCAGAAATGAGAAGCCGTTGCTTTGTGAATGTTGCAAGATCAAGTCCGCCTCAAAATGTTGCTGGATCTTCTCATGCCGCAATAGCAAGCTAACGAATGAATACCTGTTCTTTATATGCAATCTGTATTATTGCAGGCAGGCCATGGCTGATGACATGCCCCAATCCCGATGTATCTACATTCCATTCAGAGTCAAATCCGACAATTAATTTTGCCTCTGATTGTGCAGGAAGATCATCAAGGATACTACAAATAGTGTTGTTGATTTCCAATACAGAGTCTAAGACATGTGGTGTGTAGGCAACGGGGAGCGAGAAATTGGGAAGATGTGAATACTTTTTGACCGGTGTGACTTGATCCAGCAGTGATGTAAAGATGCTCTCAAGTATGCCTTTGTCCAGCATGTTATCAGTGTAAAAGAGTTCAGGCTGAGCATGTCCATAGAGAGTCAAATCCTGGGACATTTTTTGGAGCACTTCAGCATATTGGGAATGAGACTTTGTTGCTACAAAAACACAAACACAAATCTCCCCATTCTCGTTTGTTACGGTCAATAAAGCTGTGAATATAGGCACGCCGTTGACTTTGAAAACGTGTTTTGCAATCTGGGACCTGGTGTTTTCTATGGTGTGCTTCCTACAGTTTACTATAAACATTTCTGTGGCTTGGTCTATGCAGTCCGCATTATTTTATCAGCACTGCATTACTAGACAGCAATTACAGGAAGCTGCCCAAGCACTGCTTCAATTTGTTGTCAATTTTGAGATCCTTTACTATCAACGATGCACCGACCGTTTACACTTTGTGCATCAAAGTGTTCATCAGACTTTACGAGTCTTTTAGAATAAAGCAAACCATACCTTGTGGCTATGATCAATGGCACATACACATCCTGAAAGCATAGCAGTGTGTTGGTTGAGAGTATTGCGATGACTCTCTATTATATTGTCATAGATATCTCGTAACCATTGGCCACTCGGAGTGAATCCATGAAAGCCATTATCAGAGTGGTCATTGAATGGAAGGAATGGTTCATATTCCTGGTGTGAGAGGTGCATGCAAGCAGCTTTTGTATGAAGATACTGCAATTTGATTTCATTGTAGCGTCAAAGATGCTGCATTCAGAACATTTCGGCCACCCTCACCAGCTCCCATGCCATGTTGAATGCATGAACGAAGAACACCAAATGCCCACCATGATAGGGCACTACGCCAGGTCAGCTTTGCAGGAAATTCAGCAGCAAGCGCGCGTGGCAGCTTTTCCAGTATACGAGAATCCCAGCTCCGAAATATCTTCCCACATCCACCTGTGCTGTCCTTTTGACAGCTGTACAAACACCCAAGAAGCCAAAAACAAGTATCAATGTTGACTACACATCGAGGGCAATTGACAATTCCATAACATGTAAGACCATGACCACAGTCAGGACACGATATCCCTGATCCTTCAAGTAGATCTAGTGGATCCCAATAAAAGAACTCCGGGAGAAAGATGTCTGTTGGCTTGAGGTTTTGCTTGTGAAGATGGAACCAGACTGATTGACGAGAGCCAAAATGTGCCAGTATTGTAGTGACGTGAGTGGCCTTGGAACTTGCAGTCATCATTTAGCTCCTCGATAATGTTCTTCAGTAGGTCTTGGAACCACTGAGGATGCATTCGTCGCTGGTTCTTGGAGTTACCATCAGTATTACTAGTCTCATTCTCGTCGTCACCATCTTCATCACTGCCCAGACCCTCCGAAACTAAGGAACGCAGATTTTCCGAAGCATCATTAACATCATCAATGATGTGAATACCATCGTTTGTCAAATTTGTAGGTGGTTCACGGTAGTCAATGTTCTGGGGCTCTGTCTCAGCATTGACATGCTCTTGAATGTGATTAATAGCCGATCGTCCATCTTCTTGAGGGTGCAGTGGTGGGGCAGAGTCTAGAGAGCTAGTAGATGGAGAGTTTGAAGTCGGAAAATTCAAAATTGGACTAAGTTGAGAGCTGGAAGATGAGTGGCTCTGACTTTTACCTGGGATCCTCTATTAGAAGTAAGTGATTTATTTTCTCACAATTTGCAATAAGAAGCTTACTAGAGGCACTTCAGGTATCCATTTTATCTGTCTGCTACGTGCAAGAGCTGATGCTTTGGCCTGAGCACGTTGTTTTGGTCCGGAGCCTCGAGGTCTCCCAGGCCCACGCTTTTCAGTGTCATTCTGTTCGCTATCATCATCAATATGTCGTTTCTTTGTGTTACGGGAACCAGCAGGTCGTCCAGGCTTTCGTTTGACGGGTAGAGAGCTCGTGTTTCCAGGCAAGTCCGAGTCCTCCGAGCCTCCAGCAGGTGGAAAATTGACATATTCGAAGACAAGGTCAGGCATAGCAAAAGAAACAGAGATAAAAAATAAATTAAGCTAGGCTATGGAGATGGTCCTAGATGGAGACACAAAACATGTAAGTTTGGTATGCAACAGTGGCATTTCAGACGCGTCGAACAATAATCGCATTGACCACGCGGTCGGAGTTTCGAAATGTATCCCAATATAGTCAATGTACAAATATTTACTAAATAGCGATCGCTATTTGCAACTAACACCAATAGCCACCCAAAATTCTCATGCGTTGGACCCTGACTTGATAAGTAGTATGTAGACTGTAGAACAGGAAACTGAGGCCGAAAGAACGACTAGGGGCTCACACTAAAACAAGGGGACAAGTGGAGTGAAAGAGATACATACAACTCCCGACAGACCGCAAGTACATCCACACAGTCCGGCGCCTCTTCTACCTCCGCCAATGTACATATGTATCATGAAATCACCTCAGGCACAACGCAGGCAGCTGAAACAGAATCAGATCAGCCATTGCTCTTGGTGTCGCGTACCTCGGCTTGAAAGTTGCTCGACTTTGAGTGAATTGCACCATACCCATCTTCATTAGTTTCCGGTGGAACATCCACACTCTATATCCAAATGAACGACTAAATGGACCTTCTAGAGACATAGATCGTACAACTAAATATCATCCTCTGGGCCGTCCTCAATCATCTTCGCATAGTCTTCGTAGCTGGCGAACGTCGGTAGCGCTTTCAGCTTCTTCCTTTTTTCGCGTGATGTATCTTTTCGCTTTCTTTTTTTGCCACTTCTTTCATCCTCAATACCGCCCCATTCCTCGTCAGCGGCATCTTCTTTGTCAGAACCGTCCCAATCAACGAGGCCGTCGGGAATGTCGCCGTCAAGGGGTATAAGATCCTCATTGTCCGAACCTTCGACCAGAGAAAAGTCATCCTCGTCCTCCTCGTCCTTGGTTACAGGAGCTTCATTTTCGCTGTCATCGTCCACGTCAAAGTCCGAAGGAAGGTTGTCATTGTCACTGTCTTCCATAAGGTCCTCGTCTTCTCCTGCAGTTTTGGGCATGGACTTCTGCATTGCCTGAGGATGACATCAACACCTGGTGTTGCGGTGCACAAGAAAGTTCTTACCTTCCAAATTTTGGCCTCATCCTCGTCTTCATCCTCGTCACTATCATCCTCGTCCGCAACCTTCTCTTGGTCCTCATCAGACACGGCAGCTTCCTCCAGATTATCTCCACTGTCAGACCCTTCTGCCCCCTGGCCTTTCCTCTTCCCCACCTTCGTTGCCTTCGCCTTTTCTCTATCACTCTTCTGAGAAAAGTACTTGTGATAGAACAACTGTAAATAACTCGTTAGCATCGTCCTCTTGTAACACCTTATAATCAAGGACTCACCTGGTCGACTGGGACATCTTCCGCCTTCTTATTTAAGAACTGAGCCTCATTCATCAACGCCGCATCTTCTACCTCGCCTTTCAGCAGCTTCACTCCCGTTCCATCGAGCGCGCTCGCAGCAGGTTGCATAGCACTGGCACCCTTCGCTTTGCTTACATCCTGCTTTGTCTTCTTCGGATTCTTGTATACAAAGCGATCCAGGAAGTGCGAGAGCGTATTTTGTGACAGGTCTGCGCTGGCCGTAAGTGGTTGGGAGGTGAGTAATTGTCTTGCATGTAGTGAGATGGTGGGGTGATAATGATGTAAGAGAGGTGTCTAATGTAAGTCATGAAAACGATAGACTCGAAGAAGTATTCAGGTCCTTACAAGCTCCCAGATTGGCGAGGAAGATGCGTGTGCATACTGCGGATCGCGCTTCCGTGGATCGTAAAGCTCAGCTTTAATGTTCGCAGGCTCATTAAGGATAGAGCGAAGACCCGGAACAGTGCTAAAGAGCTGGATATATCAATCATATCAGTATTGGCGGGACCAATAAGGTGATTAATACAAACCTCGCCAAGGAGATACAGACCTCCAGCCACAGATTCCGTTGCCCCGCTTCCTCCGCTTACTAACACCTGAACAAACCGCCGTACGATCGCCTTGACACGTTCACCACTAGCGCTGCCAACATCCGCCTTGATGGATTTGAAGAGCAGATTGAGATACATTGCCTGTTTGGATGACGCCGCTAACCGAATGTCATGGAGAGAGTCGTATAAGGTACGATAATACCGATCTACAATGGATTTTGAGGTTGATGTAGAAGCAGGAGAGGCGGACAGGGACAGGGTGGAGCTGATCTGTTGGATTAGAACGAGGGCTTGCAAGGAGATGTTGAAGGTGGAAGTGTGTGTAATAAGGAAGAGAGTGTCAATATGTTTATTTATCCTGCAGCTCAATCAGAATTTCACAAGGAGAAATGGCGGGACCAAACGTACCCATTGTCCCCTGCATCGATTTTTGCAAATGGAAGAGCACGGTTCACGCCAGTTAGAATGGCAGAGATTAGTTTTGAATAAGCATCCTCCACCTCGGCAAACCCAGCTGCCCCTTTCACCTCTGTCAATTTCCCCTTCCCCTTCTTCTTCTTTCCATCGCGAACCTTCACCCTCCCCTTTTTATCCTTTACTACTTCGCCTTGGTCTTCCACTGCGGCTTCTTGCTCCACGTCCTCCACCTGGTCCTCTCCTAAGAGTTCTTTGAACATCTCGAAATACACTTCAATCAGTTTTAGCGCAACATCATGGTCCCCAGGCGTCAGCACAATCTGATTGAACGTGATCGTCGCGTAGTATCGCGCGTGGGCATTGCCGCCTTTCTTCTCGGTTGAAGAGGCCGTGGACTTGGGTTTTGATTTTGGCTCGTCATCGGTAAAACGAATATGCTTTCCTTGAGTCGGCGGAAGGGATGGAGCAGAGGGAGGGGCGGGCGGGCGAAGAACAAGGGCGATGATTTCGCGTACGACAACAGATTTCATTGAGGGGTGGGTTTGAAGGAGCTGGAGCAGGTGGTATGATGCACGGGAACAGAGTGGTTTTTCGATGTCTCCCTAGGTTGATTATAGCTTGAAATTCTAGCTTCTGGCAAAGTGATAGAAACGTACAAGTTTGTTGACGAGGAGACGAAGGAGATTTTGCTCTTGCTCAGGTTTGGCTCGGAGTAAAGTAAAAATGAGTGTTAGAGATTGAGTGCGAACATATTGCAAGGGGTCTAGTGAGAGGGTCTGGAAATATATGAGTCCATGGGGTAGAGAAAGAAGTATAGAAACATACTTCGAGGATCTGAAGAATAGAAAAGAAATATTTCTTAAGCCAATCCTCAAAGTACCAGCCGACAAGAATCTTGTCCGTGACATCGGGGTGGTTCAAAGGCTGGTCGCGGAAGTACCTGTGTGTACAGAAATAAGCATTGGCCGGGCTATCCATGATCTTCGAACCTTACTTGAGCTTGCGATCGGGTGCACCTCCACCAACCCACCAGTCCACAATGCACCGCAAGGCCTTTAAGCTTTCCTCTCTTCCACCTTTGCCCTTTCCACGTTCTGCCATGCCCTTAAGTGTTTCCAGGGCCTTGGTGTTATGCACGGGACTACTTTGGACGAGAAGGGTGAGTGCGCTAAGCCTGTCGGACAATGTACCCGATTGAATGATTTTGGAGAGGAAACTTGTTTCAGAAGACGAAGAATTAGAGGACGATGATGACTGAAAGGCACGTATGTCGACATTGTGGAGGTCGTTTGCTTTTTTGGTGAGCGATGCAAGCTGGTCTGGAAGGATTGGGGATTTTTGTGGCGCTAAGGGTGGTATCGCGGCATGCCAGAGGGGAGTCGGCTCGAACACGAGCTTTGCATTCTTTTCCATAGCGTCCCACTACAATGTAGTGGATTTTTGTGACCAGTCGCGGCGCGCGCCCAGAGAGGAGAAACTTTTGCTTGTTTATGTATGTATTTTCACGACGTCAATGATATCTCCATGTCTGGACCTCATCTTTCCATACGACCATGGCAAAAGCCAGTTCAACGAAAAGCGGAAAGCCTAGCACCTCAAAGAAGACTTCGAAAGTCGCAACAGGTGCCCCGTCTCAACTCAACCAGTCTAGTCGCAAAGGCAAGCGTGCATGGAGAAAGAACATCGACATACAAGATGTAGAGCACGGTATGGAGGAGATGCGGGCGGAAGAAAGGGTTACAGGGTGAGGCCTACCTTTACTGAAATGCCTCATTATGGTATACTTGACTCTTTCTTCCTAGTAAACCCTTGCAGGCAACTACAGATCAGGATCTTTTCCAAATCGATGTTCAGGGCGATGCACAAGGTATGTTTCCGCCATTTGTACCATAGAAATCATTTAATACTAACTGGGATTGTATTAGTTCGCAAATCCCTGATCAAGTTCTCCCCTGTTCTTCTCACATCCACAAAAATACTTTCCCAGCGCTCTGCCGTCCCTGCCGTCTTTTCTCGACAGTCATCGGGTACCTCGAAAAAACGAAAAGCACTTGTCAACCATGAAGAAAAGTCTAGACTACTCAGAATTGGCAAACGCCCCCGCAAAGGTCCTTTTAACAGCATTGTAGATCCTGCAGAGTTTGGCGCAGGGAGTGCTATGCTCGAAGTAAGCGAGGCTGTGAAGAAAAGTGGGACATACGATGTATGGGATCATCCGTCCGAAGAGGCGGAAGTCAAGGATGGACTTGAAATAGTGCAATCCAAGAAAATAAAGGTAGTGTCACGTTGTACTTGATATACTTACTCACCTACTCATTCTATATATACAGGCACCTACCACTAGACATGTACGGGACACGATAGAGCTGCAGGCTGTGATCGAACCTCATCAAGGAACTTCGTACAATCCACCTCTTGAAGCACACCAGGAACTTCTCTTGCAGGCACACGAGATTGAGGAGCGACGGATCCGCGAGGCAGAGAAGCATGCACAGGTAAAGGAAAAGATGGAAAATGCCAAGAGGGAAGTTGAAGAGGTCAAGTCGGGTGTTGCAACAGGGATGAAGCTACACGCAGAGGTAGAGGATGAGGATGAGGAGACAGAAGACCAGGGGGAAGTCCCATCAAAGAGGCAACCTGCGCGGAAGACCAAGGCGCAACGCAAAAAGGCAGCTCGATTGCTTGCTGAGGTATGCTCTATCGTCATCTATCTTGTTTGTTGCGCTTATATATGATGTCAAATCAGAAACGCGAGTTGGCTGATCGAGCTATGCGAAAACGAATGTTGGCAGCGATACCTTCTGTGAGGACTCTACGACGGACACATGCTAAGCTCATGTCCGCAAGAGATGAAAAGTTGGCTCAGAAGCGCGCAACAGAATTGTTGAAGTTGAAACAGCATGGACTGGCTGGGCGAAAATTGGGTAAGCACAAGGTGCCTCAGGGTCAGGTCGAAGTGCAACTCGGCGAAGATTTGAGCGAGTCACTACGAGCGCTCAAAGTGCGTATTCTTCGGTCATTGCTCACTTTCTGGTCTAATTGCTTGAAACAGCCGGAAGGGAATCTATTCCGTGACAGGTTCGTCAGTATGCAGCATCGTGCGCTTGTGGAGCCTCGCGTTCTTGTCGCGTAAGTCTTCATTGCAATTCTACTTGCTTCCGCTAACCGGATAACTCAGACCTAAGAGGCGGAGAACCAAGACCGTCGAATATGAGAAACATGCATGGAAACGGTTTGAGTAGTAATCATAGGCAATTATATGTATTCTGCCAGAAAAAAAACATGCGACTTGGCGGACGAAAAACAGCCGGAATTGGCGGCCCGGAAACTGTACAGTTCTTTCAGCCACCGAAACACAGCCACAGGATGGTCGCATAGCCAGATTGAAATCTTATGTAAACATCGTAAGTATAGTCCTCCCCAATGGCCGCCACAAAAGCAACCAAGAAGGCCGCCCCAGGTAAACGTAGGTCAACGCTGTTCTCTATTCTCTTCTTGCCGTTGACTTTGTCGTTCGAAACAGCCGCGCCGAAGGACAGCAAGGCCAAGACGGCAAAAAAGGCTGCCCTTCAGGGTGTCCACTCTCATGCCTCCCGCAAAACAAGGACGTCTGCATCATTCCACCGTCCCAAGACTCTGCGCCTTCCCCGGGATCCTAAATATCCTCGCAAATCTATCCCTCATGCACCTCGGATGGATCAGTTCAGGACGATTGTTTCGTGAGTTGCGTTTACTATTCCAAAAGGCAGGATTGGTTGGGAATTCGAATCGGCGACCGGCGTGGAATGGCTATGGATTTCTGAAGTTTTGTTTCTAACTATGCTCTTCTCAGACCCCTGAACACGGAGTCGGCTATGAAGAAGATCGAGGAGCATAATACTCTGGTGTTCATTGTGGACGTCAGGTCAAACAAGCGCCAAATTAAGGACGCTGTGAAGAAACTGTATGATGTTCAAGCCGCCAAAATTAACACCCTCATCCGGTATGTGCATTTCATTCTTCTTTATTTTCATCGTCTTATCCGCGCTTCAGACCCGACGGGAAGAAGAAGGCTTATGTGCGCCTGACTGCTGACCACGATGCTCTGGATGTTGCCAACAAGGTGCGTTCATTGTACAATTTTATGACTAGTACCAATGACTTTGTGCTTGGCAGATTGGCTTCATCTAAGCGTTTCTAGACGCCTGTGGGATATGTGATGGCCTTTACATACATTTCTCTATGCTTACCCGTATGTATCATGAATCAAACATGCCGACTGCCATGAACATCATCCTATGTATTAGAGAGTACTTGCAATGGGGTTTTTATTGGTGGAGGCACAATCGATGGAGCTCGCTTCTTAGTCGCCGCTCCCTAAGTATGAGGCGCTACGTATGTAGCGGGGATTCGATAACGAATTACCTTACGCAAGGTTCAAAATGTGGAGTCAAGCTCTAGTCAAAAAAGAAATCGTGTCAAGTCAATGTCAATTGTACTCAGATACTCAGTACTTAACTTAGTACTTAACTTTAATGCGAGGAAATACTAACAAAGTATACTTATATAATAGGTAGGAAGTTAGCTAATACTTACCGCCGGACTGGTGTAGCTCGGATATTTGACCGCCACCTCGTTTCACGTTGACCCACTTATTCTCCACTCGTTAGGCCTCGTTGTTGTACTAGTGGGAAACCCGCAGAAGTTCTTGGTATAGCAGAACAGGCTAGAGATGCTGACTCTAGTACTGGAACAGAAAGTCAATATCTTATCTTGGCAGCTGGGAGCGAGGAAGACAAGGTTTGAGTTATACCGTGGATTTGAAACGGGCCAATACCCGCGTGACTGGACCCAGAAGCAAGAACAGCGCTCGGAAATGGAGCCGATTGACGCAGTATTTATCTAGAAAGTCAGTGCATTGAATGAATTTGTCTGTGCTCCCCTCCTCAGTCGATACACAACGAAAAGTCACCACTGACTCTTTGGACAAATACGGTCCAACTGATGCCGCGACTATCTAGTACCACCACGATCTCTGATAGACCATTTAGTGTCTTCACATCGAGTGAGAAATGGTTTATCGTCTCTACTGTAGCATTTGCCGGCGTCTTTAGGTGAGAACTAGACATGCTATGTAAATCATCTACTGATATTGTTTTTATTAGCCCTTTCACAGCTAATATCTACCTTCCCTCTCTCCCGATCATTTCAAAAGCATTCCAGAAGTCTACAGAGCTCATCAATCTTACAGTAGGTTTCGTTCGTTTGGATTATGACTCCGAATCGTAAACTAATCTCGATCTGTGTCAAAGGTCACGATGTACTTGGTCATGCAAGGGATAGGTACCCTCTTCGTTCGTTAAGTATTCATGCGACCAGGTTCCTCACAAAACACCGAAGCTCCTATGGTCTGGGGCCCCATTTCTGATTTTCGAGGGCGACGCCCAATTTTTATCGGATGTTTACTTATTCTTTTGCTGACGTGTGTTGGATTGGCGTTGGTTTCAACCTCTGCGTACTGGCTTCTGGTAATGCTGCGATGTTTACAAGCCGCGGGATCCGCTAGCACGATAGCGCTCGGTATTAAGTTCGTACAGATTAATGATACTCGGTTTTGATTACTTGTGACGTTTAGGCGCTGGCGTCATTGGTGATATTTCTGAACCCAAAGAACGAGGTAGCTTCTTTGGGATGTTCATCTTAGGGCCCATGGTACAGTTATCATTTTTCCCAGCCTCCGATATACAAAATTAATCGTCCAAAGGTTGGTCCTGCTATTGGTCCAGTTGTCGGTGGCGCACTGTCTCAGCATCTTGGCTGGAGGTATATAGTTTTTCCAAGTTCGTGCGATTGCCGTGCAATCACTCACGATTAGCGTAATCATCAGATCAATCTTCTGGTTTCTTTCCATCGGTGCTTCACTTTGTTTAGTGGTGCTAATTTTGTGGGTTGATTGATGTTGCTTCATTCGACGCTGACATGACTACCTTCCCTACCTTGCAGATTCTTACCCGAAACATTGCGAAGTATCGTGGGAGACGGGAGCGTTCTACCCTCCCCCGTATATCGCCCTTTGGTTCCCATTATTCAGCATCGAGGTGAACCCTGTTGCGAATCCGTGTTGCCTGCGAAAGGCATACAAAACCCATTCCGACTTCTTGTTCATGTGGATATCATCATACTATTGGTACTCACCGCGCTCGTTTGCGCTGTTTACTTTGCGTACACCGCGACTATCTCCACCTTGTTTGTCACTGCATACCCTTTTTTGTCCGTGACCGAAATCGGTCTGTGTTATTTGGCTATTGGATGTGGCATGGGTATCGGCAGTTCATGTCATGGCAAGCTCCTCGATTGGGAATACCACAGGTTTTCGGAAAGGGTTAGATCGAACCAATCCGCAGAGAAAGGCCTAAAGTCGGGACAGGCCCCAGAAAGCAAGCAGAACGTTCCGTTACACTTTCCTATAGAACAGGTGCGAATAATTAATGGAATTCGAGATTAGATAACTGAATCCGAATACAGGCCCGATTAAGACTTCTTCCTATTCTGCTTGTCGTTCTAATCGCCTGTTCTGTAGGCTATGGCTGGTGTGTTGAAAACCGAGTAAATATTGCAGCGCCATTGATCATACAAGTTGTTGGTAAGATGGCTTGGCGCAAGTATGCTACACAACAACTCATTGTTCAGCGAAGTTGGTTATGCCTCCACTGGGGTTATGAATTCAACACAAACTCTCATGATCGATCTTTTCCCTGGACAGGGCTCGTCAATTATCGCCTGTGTGAGTGCAACACCGGTGTTTCTGAGGTGTCATTTTGAGAGTTGACCCTCTCCGTTAGAATAATTTTGTGCGGTGTACTTTCGGTGCAGTCCTGGTTTCTATGATATACGTCATCTTCGATGGGATTGGGGTTGGATGGTCTTTTGTACTCTTAGCTGTACTGTCACTGCTCGCCATACCTCTCGTTTACCTTGCCATGTGGATTGGACCTAGTCGTCGTTCGAAACGACAACTATGAGATGTACAAAATACCTATGTGCCACTAGAGATACCTGTAGAAAGACCCATTCGTCTGTTTCGTCACTGTATGTTTCATTCAACCGATGTTCCGTACGAAAATTACATGATTCCCGTCCTAGGCCGGACCGCCTACCCCTGCCTTGAGAAACAAGCAATCCAGAGGAAAAGAGAAGCCACTGGAGACAAGACCATACCAATTAGCGGCCTTTAGTGCCACCAAGAAGTTCCTGCACGGCAAACAACGGCCAATGTTGCGCTCCTAGCAGTCCCCTCGCAAGAGATATCACATTTGACCGAATTTAATGTAAGAAATCGCCTCTACAGGGTTTCTGATAAAACCGGCAGTGCTGATGAACAGAGAAGGATGTGCTTGCTTGAGGGCTGCAAGATGTACCTGACCTTACTAAAGTGTAAATTCGTTAATGACAAAAAACATTGCAGTTCCGACAGGCCTGGTATATATCTCTCGTTTCACGATGATTTTCGCCCGCACTGACATCAATAAGGCCAACTCCCAATTTCTGCATCTCAACCACAAATAAATTGTTTTGCTTGAAGAAGTGATCCGGAACGAAGCATCGCCTGGATAGGCTGATTCTGGCTCGAGTTTTGTAAGAGTGTTACCTTCAATTGCGGTGTATCTTCTCAACATGGAGCGAAGTGAGGATGCTCAATATCATCGTGGCGATTAGAATTACAAGTGTAAAAAGGAATGAACCTGATCCTAATTTCTCATCCTCCTCGTAAATCGCATCGGCACATCGGCCACTCCAAGACTCAAAACCAAGCGCGCATCCAGCACCCGTTCGCGCCAAGCTTCCTTAGTTTCCCCATCTTTCAAGATAGGCTCGACTTTCCAGTCTCGGAGCAGCATTGTGAGGAACGCAACAGCTTCAGTAGTGGCAAACCTGCGACCAATGCATGCACGTGGCCCGACACTGAAGGCAGAGAAGGCTTCCGACTCGCTCGAGATGTTGAACCATCGTGAGGGTTTGTATTCCTCAGGCTCGTCAAAGTAACGGGGATTGTATTCTGCAGGGTAAGAGATAAATTATTGTTAATAGATAGCAGAACTGAGGTCGGACGAGTGACTTACGAACGCCGATCATATCGACCATGACCTATGTAGAGGGGGATGAAGATACAGGTATACCATGTCAGATAAACGCCATACCTGTACGCCCTTGGGAACAGGGAAAGGAGTAGTTCCTTCTTGACCCGGAGGATGAGGAATCTGTAAGACAGTATCCTCCGTGGCTTCGCGGACTAAGATATAACCAGCAGCTGTCCTATTCGTGAGGAATCAGGCCATAAGAATCTAGACTTGAACGCATACGGAACATTCGAAGAGCTTCATAGAAGGCAGCAAGGACCTTATTGAGGGTAGTATAATCTTCATACACCTAAGATACGATGTCAACAACGGAGTGTGTCCAGCATGAAAAAACCTCACAGGATCACGATCCCAGCCAATGACAGAAATGATCTGTTCAAAGACTTCTTCCTGAATATCTTGATAAAGACCCAAGAAACCAAGAGTAGCGGCGAGAGTTTGAGCAGTAGTCTCTGTGGATACGGAAGTTTAAATAAGTCTCGTGCCGGACGTGGGAGGCAAACGCAAGGCAAACGTACCGTGGCCAGCGAAAAGCATGATGTAAATGTTCCCGATCTAAGTCACATTTGGTATCAGGCTCCGTCAGAAACATTTGCAAGTAAACCGCGCACCAGTTCCTGATCGTCCAGCTGAAACTTGCTGGCTTCGTCTTCATTCGCCTTGACGAGTAAAGTGAACGCATCATTTCTGTCTATCTGGCCTGAGCCCTGGCTAGAGATGTCGGCCTTGCGATCTGCCACTTGACTGCACATGAATCCCATGAGTTGCTCATGTGCCTTCCGAACTTTTTCGAATCTTCAAAGGCAATGCTCGATTCAGGACCAGGTCTGAAAGTATTCCAAGTCGAATGTGACTGACCTGCGGAAAGGTAGTGCAAGTAACCACTTTGGGGCAGCAATAACGAGCATGGTGGATTCGGCAACAATACGTAGAGCTTCCTCGATTGACATACTGCCATCGGGCGCAGTGGGTGGTGCGGCCCAGTTGAAAGAGAACCCGAAGCCGCATTTTCCAATGATCAGCAGGGCCAACTGTGTCCGGCATTGAGCAGTGATAGTTGGAGCAGATGATATGCGCACCTTGAAGGTCAGTTTCTGTATAACAGGCACGTCTAGCGTGGTTTTTGAGCTCCAATTCTTAGTGGAGACCATTTCGCGATATGTTTCCAAAGTCTCTGTCCACACCATTCGGTATCTGTGTGACCATGAATAATTGTGGACTGGACAAATTCTTGAACATACAGTTTGTTATTGAAAGCCGGACCCATGATGCGCCGGTGCTTTCTCCATGTATCACCATCTGCTGCAAGAAGATTCATACCCCACAAACTACATTAAAAGAGGTGAGAAAGATAGTCTTTGGGTAAAAAACGACAGGACCGGGACCGACAGTGTTGCTTTACTGGCACTTTGAGGCTTGATAAAATTGCTTTTATGACCTCCCCCAGCGACCTGGCGCGCCACATCCAGGTTTGATGTATAAATGCAAGGTGTTCCGGAGATGAAAGGTACCATGGATACATTTTCGTTTTGATAGCGCTTGTAAACTGAAGAGAGAAGCTGAGTTCGTGAAACTGTTCTGACTTGGGAATTGATGAGCGGCACATACAGGTTAGTCGCCAAAGCCATGTAAATTGAAGACCGGGGTTCCACCAGGTTGTTGGGAGAAAGGCACCAGGAGCCGCCAAAGGCTGGAATGGAACACGCATTCCAGGTAAGGCATTCACAGTCTATGTAGATCAATAAATCGTATGAAAAACAATCCTGAGGAGAGATAGGCATGGAACGCACTGATATACCATGAATCAACTTGAAGACTCGCGATACGACGTATATCCAGAATAACGCGAATGCTAAGCCCAATTCATGGCCGAGGAACTGGAGCTTCAAGCCAACTAGATACGTGGAGAAGGAGAAGGGCTGGTCCAGCATTTCAAAATGCCACAGTTTTCGTAACACCCGTTACATATGTAAGTACTCCTGTGATGGATTATGCTACACAAGCAACGGCTTCTCGGCTCAAAGTTGAACGTTTCAATTATGTATGTATGTATGTCGAAAAAGTATATTGCTCTGTCCAGAGAAAACGTCGAAAAGAGGGAAGCAGTAAATTGACTTTGATCGGCGAACTTCGGCAGCATGCCTGGATTGATTCCTGCTTATCGGCGATTGTGAGTGAGATGATAAGTACTTATCTGACTTCGAAAAGGTAGTCTTCGTACCATTTTTAAATGGATCATGCAATGCACATAGTTCTCTGCTGAAGGTATTATTCACTCGAGATTTTCCTAGTTACCTGATTCTTTCTGCCAATGGTCAATCTGTAAAAATATTGACGATTTCATGAGTGGATCCTCCAAAAACACGCAGTGTTGGCCTTAAGGGTTAAAGGTTATTAACGTTTAAGGGTTGATATGTTTTTAAGACTAATAAGGGTTAAGATCAAAGCCAAACGTTAATAACACATATTAACCCTTAATTATGTATGACTAATCACAAATGACACTGACTGTAGAACTACTGTGCTGTCTACGTAAAAGTTGAAAAATATTGTGTCGTCTTACTATTCCAATGCCTCCACAGAAATCTGTGATCTGGAGCCTTTTTCGTGCTGGGGAGAAGCAAAATGGGTCTCATCTGCGTGCCCACTGCCTTGCCTGTCTTGAGAAGTGTCGTCCTGATGGAGAAGCTATTGAGCTTGAGAACGATGGAATTCCAAGAGATGAACCAAGTGATGACTTACTTGATGCTGCTTATGGCCGTCAACGCTCCAAGTGGCTCCCTCGATCTCTTGATCTTTTATTTGCAGATCGAAAAGAGGCTGACATTGATGAGCAAATTAGGAAGTCCAGAAGGCGGGAGGCATACACACAGGAGGCTCGCTTGATGGAGCTCTTGGCCAACGAGGAAGAAGATGATGAACAGATACCAGATGATGGAGATTTGGAGGGATCCGGCAACGATTTTGAGGAAGTGATGGGCAACTTCCGTTTTTGGACACATCCCTTAATAACCCCTTAGAATTAAGTCTTAATTGAGACATGTATTTAAGACTTAACCCTTCATAAAAAAATCTGACGTTAATAACCCCTTAGAATCCAACACTGAAAACACGTGCACGCAATCGCCACCAACACACTCTAACACATCAGGCTCGGGGCCACCAACACACTACATTGACCCCGAGCCCGACATTGTTCCGGAGTAAGTACGACTACACATTGACAGCCGCCGACCTCCTGGACACATGCCTCACTATAAAAGTATGTACATACACACATGTAACATCCATTGTGCGTGTTGGTAGACTTAGGGCGGCGGCTGGCGCGAACTTTTGTTTGACGGGACAGGCAGTGAAAAGGAGGAACTAGAATAAAGTAGAATACAATTAATAGAGAATAGGGAAGAAAATGAAGATAATTTACCGTTGAGAGATGCGGAGACAAGAAGTTCGTGAGCCTTGGGGCGTTGCTGTGGCGATCGAGACAACTTTTCCCCATCAAGAGTTGACGAGAGGGGGCGCGTGTGCTCGTTGTCGTTGTCGTTGCTGCAGTGTTTGTTGTGGTAATGGTTCTCTCAGGGGAGAAGGAGGGGACCGTAGGCTGTGGATATAGGTAAGTAAAGAAATCAACATGATCAACAAGGACTGCCGGGTGCCCTATGTGGTGGTTGTAAAGGCCTCCCCCGAAGGCTGGCGGGGTCATACATTCGTGTACGCACGCACGCACGTCGGATGTGCGAGGGTCCGGAGGTATGTGAATAGCTTGAGAGAGGTCGAGCAAGTTCACGGCGCCGGCGAGACAAAGTTAGAAGCACCCCTCCATGAAAGAGTCCGTCATTGGGTGCAGGACGCACACAACGAGACAGTGAGAGTAGACAGTACCAATTTGTTATACAACGTATAAGCAGAACGGAAAATGGGAGGATGCATAGCTAAGTCAGGATGTCTTGGGTACTCTGTATTACCATGTCACGAAAAGCTAAGTAATGCTGCACAACAACCTTCCTGTACTCTGGATTCATCATCGCCCTAAACGTGATAGTAGGTGGAGTAACCACCTCGTACTTCTTGACGATGGTCTGGGGTGAGAAATCTCCATGTTCAACAGCTTCGAGAAGGGCCAAAGACACCGGAATCTGATAAAACACTGCCTTTGTACCAACCATCACAATCCCTGGAATAACCATGGCCTTCTTCGGACGCCGCATCTTGTTATTAACTTGAGTGGCTGCAATGGCTTCAGCTCACTGCGGCTCGGGCAGATTGTCGTATCCGTGTTTGGTAGGTTTATTTTCTTCAACCATAATGACACAGAACACTGTTTTGCCTTGGGGCGACACCAAAGCAACATCGGCATTGGCGTAACACTCATAGCCGCTCATACGCAACGGGATAGGATAGCGAATTGTGAGCACACGATTGCGCGAATCGAAGCCGAGAGCCTTGAGCATATGAGTGGCGAACAGTGCGACGAATGATTCAGCTCGATACAGTAAGTACCAAGCACCAAGATGCAGCAAGATATTGAAATAAACATACGAAGCCCAGGATTTTCGGTGAGCAGTTGTGTGTAGCGCAGGACCTCCTGGACGGAATCTCTCTTTGCCTCTTTCCATTGCACGGTATCGATGAAGAGGTCTTGATCAGCATTATCGATGTTAGGCAGGTCACGTCCGAAGAACTCCTCGCTGGTCTGTTCGGCGATGGTAATATTAAGAGCCCTAAGCTCGTTTTCGCTCCAATCGCTACCACACTTGCCGGACAGAATGATGCTTGCCATTTATGTAGCCAATCGAAGTCGCAAAAGATGAATAAAATGTTGAACAGGAGAATATAATGATCACGGAGAAAAACTTGTCGTTTCTTAAAGCTTGAGATCTCTTCCCCGTCGATGCGTGGGAACTTATTTTTTTGACGAAATTGACGCGCCGAACTTGCGTGTCACCGTCTCCAATGCTTCGAGTCGCCTTTGCCCGCCCACCCCGTGCGGTTCTACCTTCAATAACGAGGTGGCGGCGGTTTAACTCTACGGCATCCAAGTTCGTCTCATATTGTGCCCCGACAGTGTCCCTACCACTTATCAGTGTTTAACTTTCAGTATCCCCTCGACGTCCAGCAATCTCAAGCCCAAGGAGACCAAACCTCGGAAGGGCAAGGACATTGACCTCAAAGCTTTAGTTTCTGGAGACGGGTGCGTGTCTAGTCTCGTTGGACTCGCTAGTCCCGACTTACGACTGGTACTGTTAGACCTTCATATGACGAGCTTCAAAAGTGTGTGAATACCCTGAAGATTGTACAAATTAGCTGATACTTGACTATGCAGGACATTGCTGAACATGTCAGAAGATGAATTGGAGACAGTATTCCAGGAGCCACCAAGGTACGCTCCTACAGAATTTCGGTAGTCTCTTTCACCTGACTTGTCTTATTCAGACTTGCAGAGACGGAGGCTGAAATGTTCGGGCGAAAGTATGTCGTTGGATTTGTTGTGGGATCGTGGTTTGACATCTCTCAGAGTTATCCTAGACGAAGGGCGTCCCGCGCGCCTCGACCCGAACAATTTGCCAACACCTCCACTTGACCCTAGCCAAAATTGTACCGAGGAACAATATGCAGCCTCGCTTGTCCACGGCCGCGGTATTCACGTCCCTATCTACCACAAGCCAAAATACGGCATTCCTGTCGCCAACATCCAGTTCCGCTCACATCACCCAGAACTGCTCGACCTTTTCACGCATTTTGCAGCTCACGCGGCGTCGTCACTGGGTATACCCTGCTCAAGGACAGTTAAACTCCCGAACAAACGGTCGCTTTGGACAGTTCTTCGCTCGCCATTTGTTCATAAGAAAAGTCAAGAGAACTTTGAACGCATCACGTACAAACGCGCGATGAAGGCATGGGACGCGGACCCGGAGGTTATTGATAGATGGTTCAAGTATCTGAGGAGGCATGCGATGGGTGGTGTGGGTATGAGGACAACCAAGTGGGAGAGGATGCCATTGAGTGTTGGGGCGAAGCGGCTCGACAGCGTTTCAAAATTGGATTTGCCGCCTGCGCAGAAGATCAAGGCACTTGGAGAGAAGATTGTTACGGTAGAGTTGGCGTTCAAAGATAAACCAAAGATTGCCGCGAGCATTCCTTCAGCGTAAATAATAGAATATACTCTTCAAAGGATTGAATGGATGGCAAGCATTTCCTTGTCATGGATCTTGTAGTTGTGTTCAACGGCATTCAGGCTCTTGGAGTAGAACACTACAGGATGCCACTTACCATCCTCCTTGGACTGTTGAGACAGAACTGCACCTGTGGCAAAGTCGGAGCTGTCAGCTTC
>JAGGAX010008384.1:0-42123 GCA_017657335.1 Termitomyces titanicus | reverse complement strand
ACAAATAACTAAACAAGGGTAACTCGGAGGGGTCTATCGTTATGAAATGTGCTGTAATTGCCTCCCGGAAAGCACGGCAGAAGCTGTATTATCAACCAAACAACTAAACAAGCCAAACTTGAAGGGGCCTGTCGTTATGAATTTTGCTGTACTAAGTTACAGATCTAAAGCTTGGAGCAGAAGTTGAAATCACCCGATTACGTTCCGTTATTGAATGCATTCACGTTAACTAACACCCTGGAATGTACTTTACATATCTACTGATGCAAAATGACAGCAATCTAGTCGCTTCTTTGCCTCCGCTCCCCCTTGAAGCACTTGAACGTTGAATATACTATGGTATACTATTCAACGTTCGTGTACGCTTCTTCCTCAAAACGTCCCCCTGATAAATCTTCCAAAATGAAAAAAATGCAAGTGAATGTTGTTTCAAAAGGCTTACTGAACAGAGATTTCCAGTCCTGCTGCATGTTTTCAAATATGGAAGGAAGAGATTGCCTGAAGGTTGCGGATGTTTTGACTCCTTACTCAATCTTCGAGCTTCATCGTTCGGCATAGTTAAGCTTGTAGGGCACTAGGACGTCATACTCCATCGCCGTTTTCCCAAATACTGATCTTCAAGCTTCAGGCTTCACGGTATCCATTACGCTCGGCGTTTCCATGATTATACACCTTGATCAACGCTTGCATCTTCCTTTCCTGCTGTTATATATACTCTTCTCCCTTTCACGATAATTTACTCGCATTCACACCATCAACGCATAGTTTGAAGTTGGTTTGACTCAGGACTCAGTAACGGAGCCCGGGAATGACATCATTCCAACGTAATCTTACAAAAACATGGTTCCTTTGTGCCTCAAAGAAATTAGTAATTATGCTATGATACCAGAACAAAGCTAGCGGTACTCGAAGTTTGGTTTAGTGGCTCAAACGCAGTGGAGGGTGACAGATTGTGCTGTGCGCCAAATGAGGATCAAAACGCATCTCAGAAAGAGGGCACAAACCGAGGAAGCAAGACGACCTCTCCACCTTGCTGGATTGCCAACCCTTTGTCCCCAAAATACCTACGACTTTCAAAGCTCCAACATTCATTCCCTCTCACCCAGGTAGCCAGGCCATTCAAGTAGCGATCTATATCACCTTGTAGTTCTTCTCCAAAAGATGGCATGCGGCGCAAGTCATCCAAGAAATTGTGCGCAATCTTTGAGATATGGTCACCGATCCATCTCATTGCTTCATTCAAGCCAAGGTTTTCCTGATGCATCACAACAGTTACAATGTTGTGGACGCCATCACCACGGGCTTGCTCGACATTATAAGAATACAAGTCCTGGTCGAAAAAAATTGAAATGCAAACAGATAAGTAGTAGAAGCTGCAAGGTTTACATTACTGAGCATGACCATATCGACGCAGGCATTGACAAGTCTTTGAATGACACGATCCTCGAAGACCTCGTCGGGAAGATTGAGCCCAAATTCCACAAATGCAAATGCTGACTTTAACCCGCTTGTTCCACGGCGAAGAAGGATATATTCATCAATGTTCCTGATGTGATTTTGAGCAAAATCTTGAACTTGTTGTACAGTCGAAGCAGTGTATTTGTCGAATGTCTCAATGAACCGACGCTGCGCGCCCATAGATGAACACTTCAGTGACCACTTCCAAAATCTAGATGTGGCGGGACATGATAAATATTCTGAGGTATTGAACAGATTCATGACTTACTGTCGCGCAGCCTCTCCAATGAGGGACTCGCCAACTGGCCTTGTCTTGTCAGGATTGCGTATAGCATCCATAACTATGTGGCTTATTTGTTGAGCTTCGTGTGGGGCCATGGCCTCAATAGTGTCATCCAATAAGAATAAGAAATTTGTGAAATCGCAGGCTGCGCGAAGTACATCTGAGGGGCAAATTAACGTTGAGGACGCACTAGAAGATATCATGAATACCTTTGTTCTCTAATGGATGCACAAGAGCAGCGAGCAAACCTAACAAGCACCAAAGTTTATACTATTCTTTAGCAGGCCAAGCGTTACTCACCAAAATTTCCAATTGTAAATGCTTGTTCCATACGGGGCGTAAACGGAATGACACTTTGAATCCAAGCTGTTGACTCTGCTTTGACCTGCAGATAGTATGGATTGATATTGCGCTTCCAGGGCCACTTCGCGAGAACATCGGGGAGAATGAAGATGTTTTCTGAAGAAGTATTGTTCATCTTGGGGCAATGTGACACGTCGTGCGTTTGGAGCCAATACACAATCAGTGTTCTTATTATACTCGTAAAGTTAAGGCTGTATCTTGTTCGTGATCGAGTGTCCCCAATTAGTCACATATTTCAGTTGAGCGAAGTTAGTAAGTAGTATACCGGCTACTACCTATGAATACACAGCCGTACCTGTATAACAGACGTATTCCTCCCGGCTGTCAGCGTACTCCTCCCGGCAGCTGTGTGCCTTACCGAGTGACGCATCACTTGTGCCTAATCTTGAGGCAGCATCACCTGGGCCGAGGTAAGACGAACCTAATTTCGGCTGCTCTGGCTTAGCTGTGGGCAGGGAGAAGACATAAACCTGTGACTCATGATGCATAAGCTCTGAGCTTAAGTCTCGACATTGTCATGAACATGGCTGCCACCTAGTATGGCAGCCAAAGGGCAGCACGAATTGCGCTTGGTCATAGGCCTTCAAGTCCTATTGATAATTAATTTGACAGGCAGTACTTAATAGGCCTTGAAAGCTTGAAGCTTGAAGCTTTGAAGAGTGACTTTCTGAAGGCGATCCACGATCATTTCTAATAATAGTCGGACCGCTAGCCCGTCTGCAGTGGATATGCCATATCACTTTTCAGACTACCATACTCAGGCTGTTCTGATCGTGAGTATTTGTTGCACTCTTTTCAATACTAGTCCTGTCCCTAGCTATAGATCATCACTGATGATCACTAATGGGAACGAGCCTAGCGGAGTCTAACCTTGCTCATCCGCGTTTCATAAGTAACTTAATTTAATCGATAATTATTAAGTTTCCTGACAAAGCATCGAATGGTAGGTCTGACCGTTAGAGTTTTTCCACAGTCTTCTCTGATATTCCTGCGATTTTCCCGAGCGACTAAACACAGATTGTACCTCAACTTGCTTTCCTACTCTTCCTTTCTTTCATGGATCGTATGTTCAAAGATCGCCTGAACGAGCGTAGTACAGCGCTGCCTGGCACTGCTGAAATCCCAAGTTTGCCATGTTTCCTCTACCTTCTCTCATTTTCCCGACAAACCATGTCGGTACCATCACGTCATAAGCAGACTCGGATAAAGCACCGGCTCGTTTTCGCAAGTGCTTCCCTCCTTGCCTATCTGATAGCTCGTGTCTTTAGATCGTTTTAACGAGCACACCAGTGGCCCATTTCATTTATCAGTCCTCCTGAATCAGTCTGGAAAATCGCCCATATCCCTCCTTCATCTCTCTCAAAAGCCCAACAGAAATACGTGCCCTCGATTCCTGTCAACCTTTTCTGGACGACTTCTATCTCTAGCGAACTCAAGTCACGCGAAGGTCACGCATCAAAATACGTCCTTCTCCCGTTCTTCCTTCCGGAAGGACCCCCACACTTGTCTCACCTTCTTCTCCTCCTTCACTAATTAATCCTAGACTACACAAAGCCCTTAATATCTTTCTTGGAATTTCTTACATCCTTGTTGCCATTGATTAGTGGCTACAGACTCCATTAACCCCCTACTCATGTTCAAAGGCGATCCTGACTGGAATACCTCGCCCATCTCCCACGGATTTTCTCCCCTCCCGGGCAATGGAGCCTCCCGCCAAGACAGCTGCCCCCGCCTCCCCCACTTCTTCTTCGCTCCTTATTGTTATCTTTTCTTTCCTTCCCTTCAGGTGACCTCGCCCGATTCCGGATCATCCACCAAAGATTTTGGCGATCGGGGTCAAGGTTTTGTAGATAACGCCTTGCTGTTCCCTTTATCGGAAGTTCACGATGATAGTAAGTCGTCGCTCCCTTTAATACTGTCATAGCTAACCTGCGCCACCCTTCAGCGATGAACGGAGATCTGACTGCTCCTTCAATTCAGGCCAACGAAGCTTCGACCCCAATCATTACGTCAAGTAAGTCGTCTTTCTCTCTCTCTCTACTACTATCACGTGTTATGGCTTTCAAAACGGTTGGGAGTTTCAAAATGCAGTATTTGAAGGGATCGCTCGAACAAAATAGCTGATCTTTCTGCCAATATTCTAGCTATATGTTACCTGATAATGGATCACAAGGTAAGTGATGAACATCATTGGTCCTTACACTGCGATATGGACGACAATGAGCAGCAAATGTGAAAACTGAATTTAAAATGTCCCGGATGTTACTCTGACTGCATGTATCTGCACAATATTTGTTACGCTGTATGAGATAATGCAAAAGAAGATTTCCCAAAGTTTCGAGGCCATTGTATGAGTGAGTGTAGAGATTCGAAAAGAAAGGTGAATGTGCGTGACAAATGTCCTTCGGAGAACACTCGGCTAGCAAGTAAGCAGTGATCTAGTGATGGGATTCAGTGATGCGTCCACTATCTACAATCACTGCCGAAGTTCGGCTCAATGAGTCAGCGTTACGTTTCGTGACGAAGATTGATTTTGAAACTCCCAACTTTTGGGACCTCCACCACCGGCTTCCTTCCGACACAATCATCTCCCCAGCCTCATTCATTCTGACATTACAGAAAGTTAGTTTAAAAGTTATGGCATGGACTTATGCAGACCGTTTAACGGTATCTTCAACCGATGTTTTGTTATTCACAGATCGGCAAAATTTTTGAAACTCCTAAACAGTGATAGTAGTACATCCTATTAACAAGTGTTATTAACAAATGCTTCTCACGGGTGGATACTTATATATCTGATATAGCAATTTCACCCAATTTCTTTCTTTTTCCAGGATCACGTGGCATATATATATATATTCATATAATCCTCTTAAACAAATAACTCTTCAAGCTTCAAGCTTCAAAGTCGAGGGCAGCGGCCAGTGAATCTGATGCTCAAGTTTGTTTCTTCCATTTCTCGTGGGAAGTACTCGTACCTTGCTAATCGTTGCTTTATGTCTATCCTTCCTCAACGTACGCAATTTGGTGGAGTCTGGGTTCGCCCGGACAAGCGTCGACCCAATTATTTTCTGCCATACAGCTTTGAAGGCAATGGCGAAATCTACCATTTTGATGAAGAACCCCTGGTGCTTCCTACAGACAAATGCTACGGGTACTATCCCGTCGCCCTGGGAGACGTCATTTCATTTGATGATCAGTCGAACCTTTAGAAAGCTTGGATGGGTAAACGGCTCAACAGTATGGCTATGTCTGAATGATCAACTTAATACGAAGTGAGATTTTCTTCTACATGTTTTCATAGTCTGGTCCCTATTACGTTCCTCATATAACTCAAAAGGTTCCATCAGAAGTATG
This sequence comes from Termitomyces titanicus, assembly GCA_017657335.1. Classification (NCBI taxonomy): domain Eukaryota; kingdom Fungi; phylum Basidiomycota; class Agaricomycetes; order Agaricales; family Lyophyllaceae; genus Termitomyces; species Termitomyces titanicus. Next base: position 36,662 of record JAGGAX010008384.1, on the reverse strand, counting down.
TTGCACTCAAAGTAGAAACAGCGTTCAACCATTATCTTCCATCCACCGAGGTGCCGTGTTTTGAAGCAATCAGTAAGAAGGATACACGAGGCGCGCAATTTTGCTTACCACTTCTCGCACAACATACACTTTCCTCCATTCATGGTGAACACCGATGCTTCGTAAGTCCGATCACAGGACCTGACCTGGCCGAATTGGCTGACAGTCGACGATCTATGAAAATTTAGATGGAGTCGTCGATAGGTTTCTCGAGACTTCGCTACCAGAGACATACCCACCAGTCACGGCTCCAGCTCTCTATCCAGAACCCTATGTTACTCTCAAGTCGCAACCAATTGCTCCTGCATGGCTAAAAGCAGACTTGAGCAACCTTAAAGTTCAGCTGATTGACTATGGTGAAGGTAGTCCTCCACATTGTCAACCTCGAGCTTCGTTTGATGTAACTCTTAGCTCGTCCTATCGACACCTTGGGTGACATGTCACCCGAACTACAGATTGATATGTTACGTCCGCCTGAGATAACACTAGGATGCATGCTGTCAGAAAAGGTTGACATCTGGTCGGTTGGTCTCATGGTGAGTCTAGGTAGTAGTCTGATTTTGCTTCCGTGGTATCGGTCTGAAGAGGTTCGCAGGCAATACACATCTTCACCGCTAATCATCCATTCGACGAATCGGACGAAAAAGAGCGTCTGTATAGGACGGTAGAATATCTCGGTTCCTTTTCGGAATCGTTCTTGACGAGGTGCCCTAGGCGCGAGGGACTCTTGAATACAGATGGTACAGTCAATCATTTCTCCCTCAGAGACAGTCGAGAGTGTTTACTTCTCCACAGGTATTCCACGCGACATATATGATAAACGGACTGATAATGGAGACACGCCTGTTACTCGAGAAAGTATGCCTCACCGAACTTTACAGGAAGTTGTATGCCCGTCTCGCGTGAACGCGCCAGGTGTGCCTGAGTTTTTCGATTTCGTGCAGAGGTGCTTGACGCTTGATCCAATGGAGAGGCCTTCGGCCAGCGAGTTACTACTCGACCCCTGATTGGCCGTGTAGACTACTCACCTGTGGCCAGGATTTGAATGTTGAACTTGTGGCATGTTTGTCTATCACTATATGATGAATGAATGTATGCCATGTAACATCTTCTGTATATTTTGAAATGTCTAATTTGACGTCACGCTACCTTGAGCGCTTACTTGCTCACCTTCCTGACCCTTGGCGACGACTCGTTCAGCATCGCCCGCGTTATGTTTGTCCAATCCATTCCAGCACCCCCAGCTCTTCAATGTATATACATGAAATGCAGACCAGCAGCTATGTTCCTATCGTTCTGCTTATGAACCAGGACTAAGTATAAATGCTCATACAAGTAGCACAATGATATGAATGTAGTGTACATTGTATCTGTATCGCTCGCTCCTATATAGATGTAGAAGTCCATTTCTTCGTTCGCGGCGTGGTATATCATCTGCTTCGCTCGATCTCTACACTGAAGCAGAAAAAACGCAAACTCATCACATCACCTCACATCCGTCCGATAACTCGGCGGAGGCGGCGACGCCGTCCCCGCACCAGGTGGTCTTCTCGAATCCTGCTGACGAGGCACCATCCCATAACCCCCATTAACATCCTCATCCTCCAACCCCTCACTCGCAGTCCTATACGACCCATCAGTCCCCTCAACCGCATGCCCAAGTCCCCTTCCAAACTCCCTGTCCTCCTGCCTCCCCGCCAACGTCTCCTCGCTGTCCCCAGGCCTATACCTCGACTCATACCCATACCCATACGACCCGCCCTGACCCAGGCCCGCGACCTCCCTCCCCATCCCTGCATGCTGCATCGGCTGCATATCCCAGCTCACGTCCTCCGTGCTCATCCTGCTGTGCCCCGCATACTCATCATACTCGGCTGCGGTGTACTCGACGTCGACGTCCTCGGGCGCGTGGGGGCCGGGCAGTCGTCGCCCGCTGCGCAGTTGGGGCGCGTAGAGGTACCCAGGGTCTGCAGTGCCGTGTTCGGAGGCGGCGCGGTGCAGCGAGGGCGGCTGGACTCTGAGCGTTAATGGGATTGCGTCGGCGGAGTGAGTGGGTGGGGTGTCGGAGGGTGAGAAGTGGGAAGCGGATGCTGCGCGGGCGAGTTTGGCTTGTCTAGACGTGGAGTGGCGGGTTAATTCGAGATGGTGGATAGGAAGATAGAGGAGGAGGAGGAGAGACGTACCTCGCCTTGCGCCTTTCGTAAATAACTTGCGGCTTGACCTTGTTCATCATGTAGTAGATATACCACATCGCGACGATGGTAATGAGGAATGTTATGGCGAGGACTACGTCACTGATGATTCGGCTCTGAGTGTCTGTGTCACCTGTAGGCGCGAGAGAGGGAAGGAAAGGATTAGTATTCGTCTCAAAACAGACGACTCTCCTTCAAGAGTACCACCGAGCGGTAAAAAGACTCACCAGTCGCAGACTGTTCTAGAATGACACCGAGATAGACTGTGATGAACTGCTTGGGCAGAGATAGTATGGCAGCGATTGAAAAGACGATGATACCCATGCCGCATGTTGAGAACACGGCGGTTGTGACTGTGAGATGAACGTGTCAACAGAATTGTGGAGAAGCAGGGCAACAAAAGAAGATTGGGGCTTGTGAGGAGGGAAAAGATGGAAGGTAGGACAATGACGTACAATGACCAGGAATCGCACTCAACCGTGCAATTAGCGCAATCTTGAACCCGCCGTCCCTCACCACCTTCGCAAGACACGCATACGTGATATTATTTTTCTCCATCTTCTCACCACGTGCACGACAACAATACTTGAATGCACTACAAAAAAAAGTCAATCTCTTCACAACGGAGTGGCAAACTAGCGAGCACTTACTAAAAGTTCCCGACTTCACCCAGAAACGTTCCCGCCGCCACGATAGCAAACCCAATCCACAGTCCCCACACGAGTCCACATAGAATCGCCACGATTTCGTGACCGAAGAGTGGTGGGAAGGAAATGACGAAGAGGACACCAATAGGGACGAGCCAGCCGAATCGGAGGTCATGCAGCCATCGTGTGACGGGTGTGAGCCAGTCGACGATTTGTTTGTGGTATATCGTTATTAGAGCTGTGAGGACGAGGATTATGACGAGTGCTATGTAGTACCCTGTTTTTTATGGCCGCACGAGGTCGATGTCAGTGACAGGCTCAAACCGAGGAAAAAGGAAAGGAGAAGGAAGAAAGAAAATAAAATAAACGCACAGAGCCATTCCCTCCGAAACCAAAATCTCCAATTACTCAACTTCTTCCAATCAAACGCTCCTGTCTGAAGCTCCCGCTCCTCACTCGGTGTCGGACTCGGCGTGCGCACGAGTATCCGGGCTTCCTCACCCGTCTTCGGGATATACGATGTGGATGTGTCGTAGGACGCATAACCATACGGTGTAGCTACTGGACTCGGACCAGGACTTGAATTCGGTAGTAGTTGGTGTTGTGGGTGCTGCTGCGGTTGGCGGACTGGTGGGTAAGGATACTGGTACGGTGATGGATCTGTATTGTTGTGTGGAGGCATCAGGTTATAGAGAGGGATGGGAAGAGAAAGAGATTATACTAGAGAACGACAACTTTGAATTGAAGGATGTTGTTCCCACATGTCGGTGTTGTTGCTTTGCACGGGCACTGTCTTTTTTTTTTACTTGGCGCGAGGCTGCACTGCCTCTCGACCAGCCACCCGGCGCAGTCCATTTTTGGCACAACTGAACAATAACCTATGTGTATACTCGGGTGGCAGAAAATGACTGACTTATGAATTCTATAGTGTAGGTCCTACCTAAGTACGAATACAAGGACGACAAATGTCAACGTCACTGACACTGCTGGCAGCTCCCAGATCGCAATCCATTACGTGTGTACGACCCCCTGACGGTCGGATCCCATCACTCAACACTTGTGGAGTGAGATGTGATTCACCCACCGAACTTCTCAGGCTCAGCGAATCTGAGAGACTGCAAAGGGAGACCATTCAATCTTGCGATTAGCACCGGGATACCTTGGAGCTACTCGGCTCGGAATTTGACACCAAAAAAAGACGAATAGTTTTATATCTTGCACTGGTGTGCGCAGTAACAATTGATGGATGACGATGCAGTGCTCAGCGTTCGAATTGGTTGTGATCAATGTCTTGATTGCGGGTCGTCAATTACTCGATAACAAGCAGACACATCGAGTGGTCAGCTTGTAGGAGGAAGAAAGTATGCCTAGGCCGAACTATTGATGCGGACGTAACAACTCGAGCAAACACGGACATTTTCGACCGTGGACGGTACAACGACGCAACTTCGATCGCGATATTCAGACCGAGGCCTGAATCGAAATATTAATGTACGGTTAGTCCGACTCACCATAATACCAACGGATCAGACGCCAATCTTTTTCGATAACATACGTTTTAATTTTCAACAGAACGTCTCTATTAGTCGAAACCATGCTGATAACTCCGGCCACAAAGCCTGCGAATTGAGGGTACACACGACGCGACAACCTTCATGACCGGCCATTTTGGCACGCGGGATAGATCGTCATTGTGCTGGGTAACGTCTAGCTCCTCAAGTTTCCAACACCTGTACGAAGGCGAATTCCTCCGCTTACACATTTCACTGATAAATTCTGACTGCAAACTCAAGAGTCAAACTTAAATGACAAGCCCAAAAAAAAGTGATTAACGCACCTCCATCGTGGTGTCCACGCCGTCTTCATATTCACAAGATCGAAGATATTTGATAACCAACACCAGGCGTTGAAGGTGCGAACAATATTCGGTGAACAAGTCAAACAGCTGTGGTGTACAGTTTACTACCGTCATCGAGATTGTCTGTATGGCAGGCATGGTCAAGCACGATAATACAAGCTCGACTTCTGCTAGTCGACGCAAGTGTGTCGTGAGCACGAGAAACGTCAACGATTTACACAGATTTTGCATGGGAGCCACCATTTCTTTGTATATGGTCTCTTCGCCCTGATAACACACCCGGGTAAAGGCAAGAACCAGCTTTTTGAGTCCAAAGGAGAGGTCACTGAAACACCGTTGATAGAAATCCAACATCCTCTCCTCGTTTTGATGCGAAACATCAAGATATGGCCGCAGCAACAGGTGCAGTTCCTCTAATGCGGGATGCTGAGCGAGAAAGCTTTGCACATAGAAAGGGTGTTTGAGATGGTCTATGTCTAATGGGACTTTAAGTATCAATTTCCTGAGTTTGGGGAAGGTTGCTAGAAGGCGGAAAAAGGATATGCTGAGGCGGCCGTAGGTATCGATAGACAGAGTATCGATCGTAGGCGAAAGAGTGTTAATGAATGGGATTAATGGGTCCAGGGAGCTAGTCGTAGCTAGTATATCATGATTCCCCGAGTTTACGACGAAGGCAACATAAAGTTCTTTTAGATTTTTCAATAGAGTCGCGGAAAGATTAAAATCTTTGAGGCTAGCAAGGGATATCTCGATCTCCAGTACTCGTAGGTTCGAGCCAAAAGCTGCTAAACAGGCATCAAAGAATGGGCAAGTTGTAACCGAGGTCCAATCGACATGCAACTTGTGAACATTAACCAAGTGTGTTGCTGCCTGAACCACGACTGTTATTCTGCCCTTTTTTAATGGTAGTGGGTAGGCAGGAGTATCTCGGATTGCGTTGGATATCCGGAACGGTTGGATATGCAAAACCTCGACTCGCGAAGCAATACTTGGGTTTCTGCACGAGGATAACGACATTGATGACCCCACGGCATTTTCAAAGCACCAGGATTACTTACTGCAAGGTAACGAGGAGACTTAACAAGCTATCAGCTCTCAATTCCGTCATATCCAATTCTTTATACCGGCGGTCGAAAACTAGCCCATTGAACATGCGATTGACGAGGTGGAGATTACTGAGGTCCCGCGGCTGGATATTATCTATAATTGCATGCCATAGCTCGAAAGGAAGTCCGACCGGCACAGAACGAGCCTGTATTGACGGGGTTGCTAGGAAGAGTGGAGGCTCGTGATGGTTCAACTTCAATGCTTGAGATGCCATGAAGTTCAACCAAGGTGAAGATAGTGCGGGGACAGGCAAGAAATACACATGGGGGCAAACCCTGGACCGAATAAGGCCCTTTCCAGATTCCCATCTCGAACCTTCCAGGCTCGGTCATCTCTCAGCCGTAAAACACGATAAATAGCGTTGTGTCCGTCGCTCTAGATCCATTGTGGTCAAATTCCTCCCCTTCGTGTCAATCATACCGCTCTTTTTCACCCTCTCGAAGGATACGATGCACTCTTCAAGATCATCCACGTAGTTCGCTCTTAGAGTGATTACGATGGCCGAAAGTTAAGTATGTAATTGTGCATCGCTTTTTTCGGACACCGCGGGGGACAGCAATATGACAACCGGAGCAAACACAAATATACGTCGCGTCAACAACGCTGGTTCAATTCGAGCCAGACATGTCCAATCAGAAAAGAAGATGACATTCTCAAAACAAATACAAGAGATGTTACATGGGATACATACATCCTGGCAGCATCAGTCGACAGACAAAGATACCACACAAGTTTGATTTTGGCCCACAAACACGGTGACAAGACTCACCACATTGAGGTGGGTCTACCACTGCGGCTAACCAGGCGTCAAGTAATAGCTCGCTGTCCGAAGGCCGCCCTAATGGATCAAGTGACAACCACCTCTGCACGATGGAAAAAAACTTGGACAACCCGTGACGCGTGACGCCTGACCGGTTCAAACGAGACGGACCAAACTTCCTGCCAGTGTAAAGTTCTGCGAGGAATCTTTAGACCATTTTCAGCCCATTTCTCATACTTAACAGAGATTGGGTTTTGGCCAAGTTTCGGTCGGTCATTTCCGCGGCTGTTCTGAAATAAGTGGAGAGCGCCCAACCCTTTGGCTCCATGAGTTCTCGGCTCCTGAGATCGAGAAGGTGGCCAAGAACCTCCCAGAACCCAACAGGTGACCGCCATCGTTGAAATAACACATGTTGTTTACATAAACTATTCCGAAGTACAGATGGGTCGTCAAGAGTTATGTACTTGCTACGGTCCTTCATTGTGGCTTCTCTGCTGCGCCACATATTGACAGGGGAGAACTAGCTCGAGCTGCAACACTTTCTTGTCTGGCTACCAACTATCGTTCAACTTTAAGTCTATTATCGAGCTGGGAATGACGACCCATTTTAAGATTAAGTTAAGGTTCAGTAATCTGAGTGTACTGCGATCTTACCACATTTACCATACAGTAACGTGTCATTGTCAGAGTGTTTACATAAAATATTTACTACAGACATGTCGGCAAGGTCCTTCATTGGAGAACTACCCCGAGCTATCGCAACTCGTTAAGGTTCAGTCATCCGAGTGATCCTACCATACTTACCATATGCATGTGAATCCTTCTAAACAGTTCAAACAGTAATGTGTTATTGTCGGAGTCCGTTCTCCTGTAGACTGACAATACTACACCGTTCAGGTTGATGATCGTGTTAGCCATACCAGGGTTATCAGTTATCCACGGAGTAAGTATTTTTCTATCCAATTGACGCAAGTGATCATTTAGACATTCTATATCTCTATCTTCGAGATAATGGTGGTTCTTCTCCTTCCCACAGGTGGACAGAAAATATAAAGGGCTTGCTCTTCGTTCCATGTCATCAAATCGATATGTCTGATGCTCATCTACTACCTCTCGTGTTTTTCACACTCGTCATTTCAACCGACCTTCTTATTCGGTATGCCCTATCGCAAGTCACCATACCCTCCGTTACCCACACCCAGACTTATTTCTGGCAATTTCAAACGACTTCACGCTGCACTTCCTTGCGTAAGTATGCTTAGTGGGCTAGATACAGGCATTTACTAATCACACATCATCGTAACCAGCACTCTGGAAGATTCAGATGCAATCAATATTCGTGAAACACCCTCGTCTCTATTCTGATCTCTCTACAATGACCACGATGGAACTGTGCGTAATCTTGTATGATGAATCTCACTTTTTTCTCAACTGGTTGTCTGTAATCAGTATGGGATGGAATTTCAATGCTGCCTGCATTAGATACGGCGTTGCCATCGAAGACTATGGACAGACCCTCAACAAGGGGAGGGTCCGTCATAACCGGGAACCAACGCGACTTTTTAAGGTGCCTGAGTATCTCGGTCGATTTCACAGAAAGTCAAAAAGACTGCTCTGGCCATCAAATGATAAGTTACAGCGTGTTCAGTACGGTGTAGAAGGATTACTGACAATTGTAGCACTCCTGAACAGGTTTGGCATGTCATTGCCACTACACTTGTCACCTTCAACATTCAAAAGGCTAAGGACTAGCAAGGAAACAAGATACCTCTTAACATATCTTATTCTGATGGTCTTATTGGTACGTGTTATTGTGTTTCTGAGTATATCTAGAAATGTTGGCTCACTTTCTTTTCTAGCCCCAAACACCCATCCCATCGGCAGACCACTGACATTTAATGAGAAGGCCGGTTGAAATGACGAGTGTGACGTATACAAGAGGTAGCAGAGATGACTCAAACATACTGATTTGAAAAGGTAGAAGAAAGTCGATTAAGGCAAAAAAAATGAGCACTATATACTTGTATCTTTGAAATTGACAAGGGGTGACCACGTGCTCAATATGTCATATCAGGTTAGGTACATGATAATCTTCTAACAACAACCCATGGCGGTTTCCACGCAACCGCGACGCGCACTACTCGAAACCCAATAAGTCTAGACTACATCAACTGTTTAACGGCACAATTCAGACTATTGTCAGCCAAACCGAGGAAATAACCAATTCGAGGCAAGAGGAAAAATATAACATATGGCATATACAAGAAAAGGATAGAACACTAGCTTAGTAGTAGTCGCGTATTAGCCGCGGTGAATAGCAGGAGAACTGTCGCTAAGTAAAGGGGTGGGAAGTAGCTAGAGCCACCGTGGGAAAAGAAGAAATGGCGGGAACGAGAGGTAGAGGGTGGGAAAAAAGCCACGCGACGTGAAAAAATGGCCAGGCTTCTCTGCAAAGGCTACAAGAACCCGGAGGCGCAACCTGCCCCAGAGATATTTGAAGGCACATGATTTGGAATGGATGTGATAGTGAGGCGGATGCCATACACAAACCACAACAATGATGGGCGGCCTCCATTATTGACTACTTGACTAGGGAGAGTTTAAGGCTCTTATTGACCAATACAAAGGATTTTAATCAGAGATAGAGGTCACCTAACCTAACCCGAACCCTAATCGCTAACCGGGCGAACCGCCTTCGCGGCTCTTTTGATAAATCAGCCAAGACCCTGCGGGGCAGACTAACCCTCACCAACCCTAACCTGCTAACCTAACCGGTTAACTGTTTAAATTCGCACTAAGTGCTTGAATATATAAGTACTATGTGCTAAATATGAGTTTTTATTAAATTTTAGCACGACGACACACACATGCCGACGCGACGCGACAGATCACATGATTATTTGGGAGTCCGGTGAGTTTAAATTCCCACAATCAATCAGTCCAAGAAAAACTACTTACAATGGTTGCTATGTACGAATATATATGTACATGTTATAATTATCCGGGCAATATATCAATCGAATGAAGTCGGATCTACATCATGACATGCATAATTACAATGCACTGTCTGTCAAGACAAAAGAAAAGATCAAGATACACTGGCAGTTGCTATATATACGATGACTCTATATCGATACATCAAAGAAAATATACATACATCTACACGAGTCCCGCCACCGCACCCACCTCACGTCAAGAAGGAAACGAAGGAGAAAGGAAGAAAGGAAAGTTTATTTCCGAAGCACATGCGGCTCGACGGCCGGCGACGCGATAAGCGCTTTCCAGAGTTGCCTCCATGATATCGGGGATCCCTGTGAGTGAAAAATGAGATTGAGGACCAACAAGAAACGAAAACGATATAAAGCAAAGCGAGATAAAGGAATAGAAGAAACAAAGGAAAGAAAGAACTTACAACATCCCTACTCAGAACAACATAACTCCCCACACAGCCTTTATACACAAACTTCTCAACCTCGACCCAACCCTTGAACATCACCTTCCGCGCGTCGAACCCCCCAATACGCATTCTCAACACCCCCGCCTCCGCCTCTGCCGCCCCATTCGAATTCGAATTTGAATTCAAATCCGCGTTTGAAGCTTGTTCACCTGAAACCGGCGGAGGCGCAGGCTTGCACTTGACGTTAAGCGCCTCAAGGCTCTCCTGTATGAGCGGGAAGAGCAGGGTGTGCCCCAAGGAGGCGTAGAACCGGGTTAGATGCGGTGTATACCGCGCGCCGGATTGAGTTTGCGACTGCGCAAGTGGAAGTGGGTGAGGAAGAAAGGAAGGGACGGACGGACGTACGAAAAGCATCAGAGATTGTGTGAATTGTGAGAGCGGGGGTGCACCGGACATGGGTTCGTCCGTGTCTTCCGGGGGTACGTGTTGTCTTGTTTTTTTGTCGCGTCATACATGTTAGTGCGAAGCGAGGAAGAGGGAGAAGGGGAGGACTCACCCACTTAGATCGGGCGCTGCGAGGTCCATGTCGCCGTTCGCGCGGAGGGGCGCTGTGAGCTGTTCAGCGAGGACGGAGGGCGATTGGGTTGCGAGTTGGCTTGGTCTGCGCGTGTGTTTTGGCGTTAGCGTGGGTACCAAGTACAGAGCTGGAGATGGAGGAGAAGGCAAACGCACCGCATACACCACGGATGCTGGAACGCATCCGCGAGGGTGAGTCGATCTCGCGGATCGATTGTCAAGAGTCCACAAACGAGTGCTTCGGGTTCAATGAGATCAATTGAGTGAGAGAAGGGGAAGCGAGCGGGACGTACACAGCGCCTCGGGACTGAACCTGCACCATGGAGGCTCATCGAAGATCGTCCCGGAGATGTAACGGCTGAATTCGGGGGAGTTAGTAGTTGGTTCGTCCCAGGGCGTGTCTGTGCACGTGTGTGTTGAGATCGGATTTTGATTTTGAGAAGGAGGGGAAAGGGAGACGTACTTCCTGCGAGCATGGCGTATAGAATGACGCCGATCCCCCATACGTCGATCGCTTCGGCGTCGTAGGGATTGTCTGAGTTGAGCTGTACACCGAGTCAGTCAGTTCCATAGACTCAAGTAAACCGAAACCAAGAAAAAGACAGAAAAAGAAACCAAGCGCACCTCAGGCGCAACATAAGGGAGGCTCCCACACCGCTCTGTAAGGGGTCTCGTACGCCCGCTTTCCTTGAGCTTGTACACGGCCGAGAGACCAAAGTCGGAGATTTTTAGCGTTCCGGCAGCGTCGAGGAGGATGTTTTCGGGTTTGAGGTCGCGATGGCAGACACCTTGAGTGTGGATGTAGTCCTGCTTTGGGTTTGGGTGAGTTGTTGGGAAAAGTACAAGGGTCATACCATGCCGGAGAGGAGTTGGTTGAAGTATAGATGCGCTACATCGTCTTTGACTCCTACATCTGGGACTTTAAGTTCATCAGTCTGAGTTAGCGCTCAAATCCAGACCTAAAAACCCAAACCCAAGAACCAAAACGCACCGATCTTATCGAACAAATCCCCTCCGCCCGCCAATTCCATCAGCATGTATATCCCGGGGACATACAAATGCTGGTGCTTCGTCTCTACCACCACCGCGTTGAGAAACTCGAGGACGTGTGGGTGCTTGAGGACGGAGTGAATACGCATTTCTTTTTCGGTGGTTTTGCGGTCTGCGGGCGTCGTGGTCGATGTGAAGGCGATGAGCTTGCAGGCTGCGACAAGGTGCGTGTCGAAGTTGACTGCGCGGAAGACGCTGTGTGTCGTATGAATCACAAGTTGATTAGGGTAGAAGGGGAAACGTACGTTGAGAATCCACCGCCGCCGATTTGTTTTACGAGTGTGTATCCTATACAGTATCAGATGTGGCGTAATGAATCAGGAATTCGACTTACCGACGACTTTAGGATATTTTGTGCTGCTCATGGTGAAGAAAACAATGAACGCCGAGACCCGACTCGGACGCGTCGCGTCGCGTGACACTGACTAATTCTGTATCACGTGGATGTGTGACATTTGTGGTTGAATTAGGCTGGTCTCAGAGACATGATCGATCCTTCCCTGTGACATCTTCTTCCATGCAAGGGCACGCCATCATTCCAGTCCACCGTGCTCGCTTTCACTGCTGTTGGAAATGTCTCACCGAAGAATATTCGTGCATCGCCACGCGGCAAATAAATTAATTAACCTTTTACTCGCGGTCCCGTGACCATGGTTGAACTTCATCTTGAGTTGACGTTTCCATTGTTCTTCGTTCTCTTCCAGCTGCAGCAAGCAAGCAGTCTAGCAAGTGGCCATCCAGGCTTACTCTGTGAGCTCTCTACAGTACAGCGGAGCGAGTGCCGTTCGGGAGGCCTGGGTGTGTATCTATAGCAAAGGTACGCAGTATCAAGGTACGCGTTTGTTGTTAACCGAGGGGCAAGTACTTACTGACGCGATACAGAGTGCCAAACTTAGAAGAACTAACGTGTTCTGTTGAAGCTTACGAGTCTTTTACGGGTTACGATCTTTTATCAAGACAGAATCTAACGACGAACATTCCATTTCTAATCAACCTATTGCTTCAATTTCAATTTCGTTAACAAGTCTATTTTTCTTCATTAACAATGCCCCGAAATAACACACAATTGCAACAATCGACAACAACGCCGATCCCTCCAACTATCCGGCTGATCTCCGCCACACCCTCCGCCACAGGCAACACCTCCACATCCAGCATCACAAACTTCGCCATCGACGCCCCCGACCCTGCCCCTCCCGTCCCCCCCATTCCCGCTTCTTCTCAATTTCCCTATCCATCGCCTCTCGCACCCAAACCCGACGCCAACTCGACCCCACGTAAACGTCTCGTGCCCAAGAAATCCAAACTCACCCTCCTTGGCCTCAGCGCCAAGGACCAATCCCGAGACAGCGAGCGCGGGAAGGATCTCTCGGATGTCGTCCGGCGCATTGGCGTGGGGGCGGCAGAGTCGTCTGTGAAGGGCCGTAGGGGCTTCGAAATTTACGTCGACCCGACGGTGGATGAGGATATTGATGAGATTGTGGTTGTTAGGAAGAAGAAGAGCCGTGCGGGGTTGGATGGGGTAAGATGGGGAGATGGGGGTACAAGTGGGGGTGCCAAGACGTTGGGGGAGGTGACGAACGTGGTGAATGTGAACAAGGAGGAGAGGGAGGAGAAGGAAAGGAAGGACCCGCCGGTGCTGGCGAAGGTAAAGAATGAGGAGAGTAAGTGGTGGAGTATTGGAAGGGGGCGGAAAGATTCCAAGGAGAAGGAGAAGCGTGTTAAATGTTAGTTTCTCTCATTCTTTCATAGAGCCTCTCACTAAGAATCTTTGACTCACCAGCTCCTGAGCCGCGCGATCCCTACCCCCGGTCCAAGAGTATGTCCCCTCATCTACTCTTAAATCGCATCACACTGACATCCCTCCCACAGCCCCCGAACCCTTCAAACAAACACAACCCGAGTCCTCACGCACGCGGTTCAACTCACTCGGCGCCAACTTTCTCTTCTCTTCCGCCGCCCCCGCTCCTACCCCTACCCCTGTACCCGAACCTGAGAGCCCCGAGATCGAAATCAAATCTCACATGTACACCCGTTCGCGCACGCCGACTGCTCTCGGTGCCTCGTCCCAGCCCACTCAGAAGGAGGCTCAGCCCCAACACTATAACCAGGGCTCCATTGCGCTGCGAGCGATGCGGTCGATGCGGTCGTTGGCGAGGATTGGGAGCTGGGCACAGTTGAGAGGGGGCGATGAGAATGCGCCGCTTAAGAAGGATGGGGAGAAGAGGGGGAGGAGGGCGACGTTGAAGAAGGAGAAGGGGAGTGTCAAGGAGAAGAAGGAGAAGAAAGATAAGCAAGAGGAGGGCGAGGAGAAGGAGGGTGGGGAGGGCAAGAAGAAGAAGAAGGTGAAGAAGAAAGAGAAGGAGAACGAGGAGGAGGGGAAAGAGGAGGGGAAGAAGAAGAAGAAAGTTAAGAAGAAGTCTAAGGAGGAGAAGGATACAGAGAAGGAGAAAGAAAAAGAACCGTCCGAACGCACTTCTACACTTCGCCTCTCCACAAGCAGCTTCGAGATTGGCTCCCCAAGTCCCGTGTCCGAGTCGAAATCCAAAGACAAGGAGGAGAAGACCAAGGGTTTAGGGAGGAAGAAGAGTATCCTCGGTCTCGGTCTACCCTCGAGTATGACGATCGGGAGGGGGATGTCGATGCGTCTGAGGAGCGGGTCAAGTGCGTCGTCTGCGCCTTCTGTTGCGCGTGCGTCTTCTCCTTCACTGGCTCAGAACACGAACACGATGCCGACGCCGACGCCGAATGTGGGTGCGGTACATCCCACGAAGCTCTCCGTCGACTCTGCGTACGTCGCTGCTGCTGCTACCAACCCCGCTTCAAGTCCAGGTGCGGAGGTAGGAAGAGACCGAGCCGGCTCGGTTATATCAACCTCTACCACAATTTCGAGTCTCCGGCCCCTCTCTGTGGTGTCTAATGTCTCTGGTCAGAGTGGGGGCAGTGTGCGTGGAGGGAGCAGACTTTCGAGTGGGAGCAGTGTACGGTGGGATGAGGATTGTTTGGAGAGTGGGCGGGCGGCGCGGAGGAGGGAGAGGGAGGAGCGTGAGAGGGCGAAGGTTGTTAGTGGGGAGAAGGAGAAGAAGATGGAGAAGAGGGATGCGAGGAAGCGTACCCCGATTTCGGATGTGTTTCCGATTTTTGGGAAGGAGAAGGATTTGCAGAGCGATGGGGAGGAGAGGGACCAGGAGATGCCGGTTGTATTGGTTGAGACGGTGACGGCGGATGGGCATTCGGTGGCTGGTCATAGTGATGATGGGGTTTTGAGTGAGCAGGGAGAAGAAGTTGAAACGCCCATGCGGAGAACGAGACGTCCGGTGTCGGATCAGTTGTCGGGGAGGGAAAGACCGAGGCCTTTGTATGAGGGTGAAGATGGTCTGTGTCCTTTCATTCTTCCTTTCTCCCATCTCGTTTTCGTTTTCGCCTTTCAAAGAAAGTATGCTGATAGTGAACAACGAACAGGTGTCCTGTCCATCCTCGACGCAGCGACGAATGACCTCGCGCAGCTAGTCAACCACCTCGATCTCGAAGCTACGCCCGCAACACCGACGGATATGACGCCCCTGCGTGCTTGTTCCGATCCTCTTTCGTCGTCCTCTCGTGGTGCTGTGGCTGTGATCGAAAGCCCTACTTGCAAGATATCCAAGTCCAAATCCAAGTCCAAGTCCAAATCCATGTCAACGGGGCCCCACGATGTGCCATCCGTGAGCTCGCTAAGGCCCTACGCGCAGAGCCGGCGGAATCTAAGTCTGGGCGCGAAGACATCGATGGAGGTGGAGCCACTGAAGACGGTGGGGAGGCAGATTGCGCCGTGGCCTGTATTGATTGAGGCTGTTGAGGCTGCGGATGGGGTTGGCGCGAGTATCACGCCTAAGGACAAGGACGGGGAGAAGAGCATAGAGAAGGAGCGAAAGGGAAGGGAGGAGAACAAGATGACCCCCAAACGCACGGGAGACACTCGGCCTGCGACGACACCTGGGCCTGAGCCGGAGCCCTCGCCTGTTTTTGTGCCGTTGGGTTTGAGGCCTGCCAAGTCGAGAGGCGCGATTGCAGCGCTTCGAGCGCAGTTTGAAGAAGCTGCTGCTGCTGCTGCCGAGTCCAACCCCCAACACAAGCCCAAGTCCAAGTCCAAGTCCAAGTCTAAGAAACAGAAGGACGGAGACAGGGAGTCTCTGTTTTTTGACGAAAACGCGACGGGGAAAGAAACGGTTCGCGCGCCTTCGTTGAGGACGTTTGGATCCCATTCGTCGTCGCGGGCTTCGAGGTCTATTTCAATTTTAGACGCGAGTTTTAGGTCTCAGTTTTCACCTTCCCCAAGTCGGAGTCGGAGCCCGGTTTTCAGGCGCGCTGTGTCCCCCCCTCTCTCCCCGATGGACATCGACGAAGACGAAGACACGGTTCCGATTGCTCCGAGTGCAAAGAGGATCCTGGGTATGCGCGGGACGATGGGCGGATCGGATGTTAGTGCGTTTGATCTTGATGTTGACGACTCGGATCCGGATTCGGATATTCCGGGCGAGTTGCAGGAAATTTTGAGTGCGGGTGGGGATGGAGATACGATGTCTTATAGAGAGGGTGAAGAAGAGCCTATGGAAGTCCAAGATGATGTGCCTGTGTCCGCTCTGCGTTTGGATTTGCCGACGTTCCGCGCAGACTTGATCGACAACGATGTTATGAATATGAACGCGGATGCGGATGCGATGTCCTCCGATGAGGATATCGACAACACGAAGAAGTCGTTCGATTTCACGGCAGAGATAAACAAGCTTAATGAGTCTGGCGCGTCGGATCGACACTCGTTCGTTGAGCAGCTGGAGAATGCGTTCAGGACGCCGGCTAAGGTTGATTTGAGGTATGCGTTCGCCAATTCGTTGCTCGAGGTTCCCCCGGTGCCAAAGCTCCCTGCACATCTTGTTGGTGAGAGTAGCGTTGTGAATATGAAGGATCCCGCGTTTTTGCATGCCAGCATGACGTCGGAGACAGACGATGAGGGCGGAACCCCGCGTTTCAAATTCTTGGACTCGCAAATTGCTGATATCAAGGAGCCGACTTTGCTTCAGGACTCGGATAGCTTAATGAGCCACGACGAGACGCATGATGTTGTCATGTCTGATTCTGATGTCGAGATGCCGAGGAACTTGAAGCCCGTGTCTTCCTCTGGCTCGCGACCCTCGGAAGGACAATTGAACAAGGCTTTCAAGTTTGGTGGTCTCCCAAAGCCTCCGCCGGTGCCTGCAGTGCCGCAACAGGATATTCCGAAGACTCTGGCTGATATCATCCCTCCGCCCTCCCATGTCCGGTCGTTGTCCAATGCAAGTTCGTCAATCAGAGATGAGGACGATTCTTTGCTCAGGTCGATCTTTGCAAAGGCTTCTTCTGACGCTCCCCGGTCCCGACCTCGTCTCAATTCGGATTCGAGCGTCGGGCGACGTGTTTGGGAAACCTCACAGATGCAGTATCGACATTCGCGCAATTCGTCGGGGATAAGCTTTGCGGGCTTTGAGTCATTCGATGAAGTGCGCCGTGGATTCGAGTTCAGCGGTGATCAGCCGTTCTACCCCCCGCCTACTCGACATGTTGTCCATCGCCGTCAGCGGGACTCGCAGTTCAGTATTGCTTCAGTCTCGTCGTACGGAAAGGCACATGATTATGGGTTGCTGGATCCTTTCGATTATGAGCAGCCGAGCCCCCCAAGGTCTCGTCCGCCGTCGGAGAACCTCTCGATTACGATGTCGGTGACTGTGGATGATACGTTCTCGTTCATTCATCGTCAGCCCCGTAGACGCCTGGGGAGCGACGCTTCGAGTTTCTACTTCAGGGCACCAATCCAGTCGTCTAGTCGTCGCGAGTCCTACATGTCCACCTTTTCCTCCGCGCCTCCCGTCAGTCTGTTCAATCGCAGCTTTACCTCCCATCGACGCAATGATTCTTCCTCGAGTGTACAATCGTATGCTATGCATGGAGGCACTGGTGGACGCGCGATCTTGGCGAGACATCGTAGGGAGTCATCCTTCGATTCAGTCAACAGCGACTTTTCGGCAATGCGTCTTGGTCGTCCGGGTATTGGCGACAAGATGTTCGACGGTGTAGTTGACAACAGCGTGAGTGAGCATGTTGCACCACTCTTTTCGATCTCGGTGTCTCCTTCGGAAAGCGTGGCGGATCAGAATCTTACGACGAACAGCTCCTCGGCGTACGAGTTTGATTCGATCATTGATCATGAACGCCGGTCTTCGACTTTCGATGACTCCCTTTTCGACAAGACGGCTGAAAAGTCCTCTTCGTTGTCGGACTCCTCGGTGTTTAGGCGCAGTGATGATGATTCGCAATCGTCGAAAGGTGCCCTTCTCGAGCCGCCTCGTTATCGTCCTCTGTCGGTGCTGAGCATGAATGCTCCCAATAGCCCTGTCAAAGAAGACGACACGATGATCAGTGTAAGGTTTCACTTTGTTGCCCTGCATTTTGTTTATCTGACATTTGTTCTTTAGATGCTGGGTGGAGGTCATGTCCGTCGCAGGTCTATCGATGCGTCACCGTGCCCGAGGATTGAGAAGAGAAAACACTCGGCAGTTCAACCTCAAGGCTTCAATGTGTCCGGCGAGTATCGTGAATCTCCCAACAAGGCAAGGATCGTGGAAAAACCGTCCATTGCGTCGACTTCTTCGTTCTCATTCGAGGCTGAACGCATGATCAAGGCCAAGCATCTTGAACAACAAGAAACCGTGCTTATTGCCGATGGAGAAGATTTGCAGATGTCATGTAGGCGTTAACCTTATATATGAGTTTGGTCGAGTTCTAATGTCGATTTCAGTGCAAAACATCCCCGTGTTCAGCCGCCCTGCACCAGCTACTCGCTCGAGATCTAGCACCTGTACCTCCAGCTCGGGTGGAGACACACCGCCACTCTCTGCGTGTGATGATTTCTCGTCCATGGATGAAGGATCACAATCCAGTATCGACCTGAATCAGATCAACGCTGCCCTGGCCAACGCAACGCATCCCACACCAACGTTGGCTCGGCATCAAGTTCGGGCCCGTCCTCGCGGCCATGGTCACCGCCGCCGCGCAGGTTTTGCTCCTGCTGCTCGTTCGTCGGTTTACGAGACGATCGAGGAAGAGAAGACGCCTCACAAGGCCTCCTCGCCTTCCCAGAAGGATACCCCCACCACCTCCCAACCAATCTTTATTGTGGAACCTGAAAATACCAAAGTCGACCCTGGTCGGTTTTGGGATGACGAAAGTGGGATTATTACTCTCAGGAAGTACTATGCTTTGCGAGATGAGGCGCAGACGACCGTAGTGGAAAGCAAGCGCGTTTGGCGCGATACACCATTCTCCATCTTCGCCGTTCAGTGTAAGTTCTCTGGAAATGTTACACCGACCCGTGCTCACGATCTCTGTACAGCTTTTGTTCCCCCTAGACACCCAGCTGACATCAAAGCACTCCTTGAGCAATCAGTCCAGAGTTACGGTCCTCTGCCTTCCGAACTTCGGCCTCGGCGTGTTCGTTCGCGGACTTCCTCTCGCCCATCACCGTACCCGCAAGCCCGAGTTGTTAGTAAGGTCATTCCGCCTTCGCCAGAGAAGGTGCAGCCTACGAAGGATACTCCTACACCTGCGAATCCCCCTGTTCTGCAGCCAGTGCCGATCAACACCAACGTTGTATTCACCGCTCCTCTGAAAAAATCGAAGCCATTCTCGCCGTTGGTAGCAGACATTGAGCCCAAACGAGAGAACGCCTTGGGGATTGCTTCTCACGATCGACCTCGTCTTGGTCCCGCTGTCCGACGGAACGCCCTTGGATCGACGAAACGCAGCGTCAGCACTGGCGGTACCAAAACATCTACTGATTTGAAAGAGAATGTCGCCCAAGGGACGCTCACAAAGTACGTACAATTCGTGTATTATGATGACTCCTGACTAACAGATACTTGAACATGCAGCTCCGGCGATTCTCTGAGAATCAACCGTCCTCGTCCTCGCGGGCGCCCGACTCCTGCGTCCACAGCACGACCGATCCGTGTTTGAACGTTTGCGATCGCTTTTCGCCTCCCTCCTCCTTCGAGGTATATTGTCCTTATGCTATGATTATTTCAAGCCCTATGCCAATTTTCCTCTCGTATATATTTCACAAATTTCCATTTTAACACTTCAATCTTCTTAACGATCTTGATGATATCTTTACGATTTTTTGATGCCCTGTTTATCGATCATTACTCCTTGATTTTCGGTGCATGTGCATAAAATATCTTGTCTCGTATGCTCTGCTGAAACCATGAAGGATGCATAGATCGAATAAAGAGACCATCGCGTTTTATGCTTATAATCAAGTCCAACCCTGCTCACTCCGCTGCCTGCACCAAGAACAAGTTCGCTCCAACCAACCTTAACCCGTACCTTTTTCCAAAATCCATAGCGTTCCAACTACGTCTCTCTTCGAGCGCCGCTCCGTGTTCAGAAGCCCCCGGTGGGACGATGAAACCCGATTCAGGTTCTTCGAAAAGTAGGAAGGCTGGAAATGGTTGGTCATTAATGGAACCTAATCAACATAATAGGTACTGACTGTATCTATGGACTTTACTTCCAGGCGAAGGACCAGGAGGGCGGTAGGGCGTAGTCGAGGGCTGCGTCTTAATGACCAGAGAAGATTCTGCAACAGGTTGTATCCTCAAGCCGGTGATCTGAGAAACCTTCAGCCTCCAAAACACAAGGTGAAATTGAGATTTCCGAACCACCCAGTGCCGAAACTGTCTAAACTTAGGATCCGCTCTCGAAGGCGCATCAGGATCGGTCATCACAAGTGTGTATGAAGCTGTAGAGGCCTTGAGTGAAGACAAAGACAACACATGGATTTGAGGCTCTTCGAGCGTATCATCGCGTGTCAAGAAATTGCCTGAGTTTGCCAGCTTCTCGGACTCAGGCCACAAAATGGTGAAAAGGATCGTAGGTACGAAATCAGGAGGCACGACATCAGGAATAACGCCTTCTTTCTGAAGGACTGATACGATGTGTGAATGGTCCTCCATAGCTTCTGCAGACTGAAGTTACCCTCTTGGAATTGAATACTATTGAGTATCCAGGCGGGCCGCCACTTCAAAGGTCTAATTATAAAAAAGGCCTACCTACACTCCTATCGTGCGGCACCGGCCCGATTCACCCTCGCCGGCCCGTCCAGTTTTCATACTTACAGTTATGGATTTCCAGTCCACCAACCCTCATGCTTATTAACGCGAAGCAGGCTCTACACTCAAACCATTCAATACTGACTATAAGCACTGAACAATATGACAGTGCTTGATTTGGTTATGTTCGATACCGCGAAATCAGCGACGCGCGTTCCATCAAGACCGGTTTCTGACAACGCGTTGAGTCTTGACTCGTATCAAACTCGTACACTTATTATTATTATTGTTTCTCTTCTTCAACCCTGGTGCTTATCTGTGCTGCCTGCACCAAGAACAAATTCGCTCTAACCAACCTTGACCCGTACCTTTTTCCAAAATCCATATCGTTTCAACTACGCCTCTCTTCGAGGATGCGTAACGCGCTCGAACAGCCTCATGTACGCTCGTGATGGCTGATCCTGACGCGCCTTCGAGAGCGTACCCTACCTTTTGTATAGACCAGTTCGACATTGGGTGGTCAGGAACAAACTTTTCCTTATACTGTGTTTTGGGGCTCACAATTTTTCAGATCACCGGCCTAACAAGGATGAAACCTGTTGCAGAAGTTTCTTTGCTCGTTAAGACACACCCCTCGTTCACGCCCGGGGCTTCCCGCGCCCATTGGCTTGTCAGGAAATTGCCTGAGTTTGCCTCTTCCCCGGGTAGGCTAGACAACCATGATGATAAAAAGGATCATAGGTGCGTGAAATCAGGCGGGACACGTTAGGAATAACATCCTCTTCCGAAGAACTGAGACGATGTGTGAAGAGTCCGCCATGGCTTCTGCGGTGAGAGGTTATCGATCATCTCTGGCAGATTCAGATAAAATCCCGCTGCACTGGCCCGATTTCACCTCACCGGGCCATTCACTGCTATTGTTTTCAGTATGATCACTTCTCCTTTAAACTACCACTACAAAGCAGTGCGCTCGAATAGAAGCTCCACCCTGAAAAGAAGCGCTATAGGTTAAACGATTATAACACTCGATATAGTTATGCTGAAGTGGAAATCGACGACGCACGCTCCTAATAGGTGGCAATGTAGGCTCAGAGTCGTTCATGCCCTGACCTCGCCATAGGCTCAACGATACAAGGTAACGAATGCCAATGCATTGTGACAGCTCACAATTAGCAATCACAATTCCGAACTGCACGGTAAGGGTATTAACTATTGCCCAGATCGTTGCACCGAAAGAATAATTCTGGCCCTGGTGAATGGTGGATCCCTCCGTTGTTGACCAATTCGGTTCCGGTATAGACTCTATGGTTGCGCATATACGCTACAGGTGCCTTACATTATCATCAAGGTTAATTTTTAGGTCTCCACGATTGTTCTGAAGGTTGAGCCGGTAAGCCTTTCCTGTTTGCCTCCGATGTAACCTTCGATTCATCGAATCTTCCAATCCTGACGAATATCAAACCATTCCAGTTAAAATTTGCCAAGTTATATCTTTTCCTTTCTTGATGCACCGTTTACGGAAATCTCCCTCGTTCGTCAATTCTGCCGCATATATAAGACTTGAGTCCACCAAAAGCCACAACGACGCAGCTAGTCAATTTTTTGCTTGTCTTAAACTTGGAAGATGAAGCCTCGACTTCTACTAGACTTGGTGAGGACGTTCTCATCGTACTTCTTCCAGAGTGCTACACTCGTCCCCGCGCCACCTGATACGAGATCCGTCATCGTCCAAATGTTTCAATGGTCATGGGACAGTGTTGCGGCGGAATGCACTGACTTTCTGGGCCCAGCTGGGTATGGTTTTGTTCAAGGTAAGTTATCTCGAAAGAATTTCAAACTAGGTCGAATGACTGTTTTGGGGACAGTGAGTCCGGCACAGGAGCACATCACAGGCCCACAATGGTGGACAGATTATCAGCCAGTGTCTTATACGCTTACCTCAAAACGGGGTGATCGGTCTCAATTTTCTAAGTGAGCGTTCCATTGCTCGAAATTTCTCTCCTTGTGAACCCTGAGACTTTCTGTCACAGCATGATCTCTACTTGTCATGCTGCAGGAGTCAAAGTCATCGCTGGTAAGCATGTATGATTCTGGCAGCGCACATCGAGAGATGTATATTTACAACACAGATACCATCTTCAACCACATGGCTGGTATCGACAGCGGTACTGGCGTAGCTGGAAGCACCTTTACTCACTATGATTATCCCGGAATTTATCAGACACAGGTAGTTGGTCTCCTTGTAGCTTCTACTTCAAGCTCTCATATTTTCGCAGGACTTTCACCATTGTGGAACTCCCGGTCATCAAATCCTCAACTACGGTGATCGAACTCAAGTCCAAACCTGTGAACTCGTAGGACTTGCCGAGTGAGCAATACCCATTGCTATTGAAATACTAGTACTGGGAGTTTCAGACTAATGTGACTATTCTAATTCGTGGGCAGTCTCGCGACCGAAACAGAATACGTTCGAGGACGCCTAGCACAGTATGCCAACGACCTTCTATCACTAGGGGTCGATGGCTTACGCTTGGATGCAGCCAAACGTACGGGAAACTTCGTTGTTTTCCTCTTCCTAGTACAAATCTTGACGTCGCTTTTCATCAGACATCGCTTCTGGAGACATTGCCAACATCCTGAGTCGACTAACAAGCAAGCCGTATATCACACAGGAGACCGCTTATGGCACAGGAGACGCCGTTCAGCCATCCGAATATACTGAAAATGGTTTTGTTTCAGCTCAAGGGTTGACAACTGTGGCTGATCAATTGGATCACTAGGCGATGTCCAAGAGTTTGTCGGATTATGTTGTGTTTTGTCCCTTCCTTGAGATAGGTCCATAGGTTTCGGTATACATATGCCGTCACGAATGCATTCTTGGGTTGGGGCATCTCTTCCTTGCAGAATTTCGATGGCCAAGGTAATTCCTTCTGCCCTATTGTTACTTCGACCCTTTAGATTGCATTCAGGTTGGATCGCTGGTAGCGGAGCCAATGTGTTCGTTGCAAACCACGACACAGAACGGGTAAGTACATACCTCGCAATACCCCTAGTTCACGAGTAACGCTGCTCTCATAGAGCGGAGCCTCCCTCAATATCAATTCTCCGTTCAACACTTATATTACTGCCACTATCTTCTCGCTTGCACATCCTTATGGAAGACCTACCATTCTCTCTAGTTACACATACTCGAACATGGATGATGGCGCACCCAATGGAGGTTAGTCAAAATCATTCATAATACCGGCTCATGAATTACATCTTGAACTTGAAGGTGCCGGAATCTGTTCGACGACTGGTGGAAGTGGAGGTTGGCTGTGCCAACATCGCTACATTGCAATTAGTGGCATGGTCGGCTTCAGGAATAACGTTGGCTCTGCTCCAATAACAGATTGGATCTCTCCCCAATCACAACAGATAGCCTTTGGCCGCGGTGAGTATGAGTGAACAGTCCGAGGTGTGAAGATAAATAGACTGATGAATATCAGGTGCTCTTGGATTTGTGGCAATTAATAACGCCGATACTCCCTGGATAGCCACATTCGCAACTTCGTTGCCAGCAGGGTCGTATTGTGATGTAATCAGCGGAAAGAGCTCGTCTGGTTCTTGCACAGGTGCTGGGTAGGCGTCTTTCGCTGTTCGAAAGAAGCATTATTGATGGTCATAGGATAACCGTTTCCGGGGGATCGTTCACAACTATAGTCGCTGCTAGAAGTGCCGTTGCGATACATAGTGGTGCCATGGGTAAAGTACTTGGTGCCGTCATTGTAACATTTGCCCAAACTGCGACGACAGTCTTCGATGAGGTACGTTGCGTATCTCGAATCCTTCATTGCCCGACTTCATATACCTTGTTGTACGCAGAACATCTTTCTCGTCGGTAGCATTCCTGAACTTGGGAACTGGAACCCTGCATCCGCTGTGCGCAATTTTCGACGTCGATGAAGAACATGTTTTGCTAATCGATTCGTTATGACCAGCTTGCTCTTTCGTCAACATTTTATCCCGTTTGGACTTTGACGGTATCATTGCCTGTAGATACCGTCTTCCAGTATAAATTCATCCGTAAAGCTGCTGATGGCACGGTACGTTGATATGCAACATCACTAGGATACAATTACTGAGTCGTGCTCAGATTATCTGGGAATCTGGTCCCAATAGGCAGGCCACCCTGACTGCGTCGGGCTTTCGGATGTTGACATCGTCTTGGAGATAACGAAGCGTAACTGTAACTCTTCGTTTGGACTCCCAGATACACACACCTATTTAATCGAGTAGTTATGTGGGTCCAGTCTCGCCCCATCTTGAGACTCACCGTCTATATGTTTGAGTGAACCACGATGTATAACGAAAGAATTGAGACAGAGTAAGTACATTAGGTAGTTGGAAGCTCTAGCTCTGAAACCCAAGCTCAAAAGGCTGACCGAGCAAAGGACATAACGCATCAGGAAAAACAAGTGAGATGAACGGTGGGTATTTGATCCAGCGGCGGGCAGTAGATGCAGGTAGCCGTGCTAAGCCGGGCATGTTTGGCCCGGCTCATAATGGTTGAAAGTCCTGAGCCGGCGGCTTTCAAGGGTCAGGTGAGAAGGTCATCAGGACAGGTATACAGACCTTTGAATCAGTTATTTTGATAGTCTGAATACAGAAGCATGTTTCTTACCTAGTTTCTCAGTTGGACTGGGAGATGATGCGCATGAACGATACGTGATCCATATTTCAATGACAAATCAACAATGCTAACCTCAAAGTAAATACTTTGAACCTTCTTTCCATGCTTGTACATGTAGTTGACCTTGATTCTGTCCAGTCAAAAGATATGTTTCTCTCATTTTCTGAAATCTATATGTTCTACTAAAAAGCCGTGGCCTGGGCCGAGCCAAGCCGGGGCCGCCTCAAGCCGGGCCGGAAAAACACTAGATGCAGGCGTCAGGAAAGCTGGAATATCTGTGCTAAAACGGACGAGCGTGTGTATTTGAGGACTCAGCGGTGCAGGACGCGTCATCGCCAGGGGCTGAGGGCGAGACGTTATTAAGCCCTGGCTGAGTGTATGCAGTTGACTTTTGAGATCTTGCAGATTATGTAATCACCACACACCTGAATCTTCTTGGCTTCTCGCGCGTTCTTCAATGCCCATCTCGCAAACGGGTTCAGAGGGGATTCCACTTCCTGAAATCCCACCACCACATGTAGCATCTGATAATGAACTATTGCCTGGATACGACATTATCAAACAATTCGAGGTGGCTGAACGTGTCAAACCAACCACTCAGGAACAGAAAGAAAGGCTCATGTACTTCCGTATACTCGCCTACCTCATATCGCACGGACCGTCCCTCAAAGCTCGTGCAGAAGTTGCCAAGCGTGTTATCCGGTGTCAAAACGAAGAAATCATTATAGAAGAAGGAAAAAAATCCTTTGATTACTACATTCGTGCCTGTATGCCCTATCATTCCTTCGATATTTGATTTTATACGGTTGGAAATTTCTTCACCAATCTATAAGTATCAAGGGCCTTCTCCAGCGCCTTCCATTCATTCAAGCCATTCATACAAAGACTTACAGGATATGATCAAAAAGGTCCTTGTCAAGACTCCGAAAAATCATTCAGAAGCCAAAACAAATGTGAGTGACCATATTAAGCAGTATATATCGCTACGTGGATGGATGAACTCTCCACAGGCGCTACTTCGAGACAGGTTTCGTTGCCCAGTTACGGGATGGTATGATCACCGCATAAGGGAAATCCCAAGGTGGAAGGATATTGTTGAGAAATTCAAATTCGTTTTTACGGAATGTGCCCATATCATTCCTGAATCTACGAATGTGGATATTTCAAATAGGCCAGCCAGGATTGACCAAGTGCGCATACGCTATTTGATACTTCCCAGTCCCTCAATATTAATCAATATTCAATCCCTTTGTAGGCTTCTAATATATGGGCAGTACTGACCTTGTTAGGCGGTCAAGATATTGTCAACAAACTCGATGGCAAGAAGATTCACTCTCTTGAGAATGTTTTGACACTTCAGCATGATGTCCACGATGGATTCGACAGATTGAATCTTTGGTTTGAACCTACAGTGAGCTATTTCCTTCCGCCGTAACTTTGTGTCGTGAGCATCCCTAGAACACATTGAACAAGTACAATGTCTGTGGTACTCCATATACAGTTGATGAAACATGGAACTGCCAAGTCCAATTCCCCGACACTCAGGACCTCCTGCTCCGTCGGCCGAGTACCTCGCTCTCCATGCCGCTTGCTGTCATGTCGCGCACATGTCTGGTGCGGCGGCTGGATCCTTTGTGTACTTTCGGTTTTTCTGTGGCTCTGTACATAGTATTTTTACTATTCATGGCGCTTTTGCTGTATCAAAATCATCACAAGATGTACATCTACGATTGAAATGAGAGCGCTAGCTTGAGAACTGGAGAAGCTAAACGTCGGCCTTTTCCGACCCTCACGTGTGCAAAACTGTTGTTGGCAAACCCGCAGTGGCCGTGGAGTGTATTAGCTTCCACTGCCTCGCTGCATATGTAACGATAAATTGCCCATACCGATCTTCCACGAAAATACTTGCATCTGGCCTAGTGACTGCTAGCTATCTGGAAACCAGTACAGAGACATCATAGTCTAATCTTACACAGATGATCGAGGTCGAAACTCGAAGATAGATTTGCTGGCGTTTTTCTCTTTCTTTTTAAGGTCGTTTTCAGGTCGTCACTTTTCAGAAATCAAGTATCTCCTGATGGTAGTTTCTCCGAAGGTCCATCCCTCGCGCATTATGCGGATGGTGTCAAGAATGTGTTTCCAAAATGATCACGAGAAGTCTTTCTTCCCAACAATGTGATCTGCGATTCATCAAGTTCCTCCGATCTAGCGAATATCTGATAATACATCCTGAGAATCGGTGCCCAAGCTAGTTCATGGTCCGTAATTCCGCGCCTCGAATATAAGCCTAAAAACAGTTGCTATCGACCTCGAAGTCTCAACCACTTAGCAGGTATGAAGCGCACGTCTTGGTTGTCTGAGCCTTTTGATTCACTATGTCTACATCATGACAGCTTGTATCGTGCTCGAGTTCTTATCCAATATCACGAGGAAAGAAGGAAACCAGCCAATAATAATAGTACTGAAGACAGATGGACCTGACGGAACATAGTCGTCAAATGACCTTTCTCCATGTGCAATGCTCCCCTTTTTCCAAGCCTGAGCCTTGGACCCAGGTATTCACAATCATACGAATCACGACGAGCTTTGCTATTAAGTTTTATATAATCTCTCGATGTACTGATACTTTAGCTTCCATCGTTCTTTAACTGCACCTCAGACCTGAAAGCCACAATTACTTTGCAGCCGATTCTCTGTGAAAATGAAGCGTCCGTTTCTGGACTTGATCATGAAAGCGATGTTCTTATTGCACTCAGCCGTTGCTGGGTCATTCTTCCATAATACTACCCTCATCCCCCGTGCACCATCTGGTACGAAATCCGTCATCGTTCAGATGTTTGAATGGACATGGGATAGTGTTGCGGCGGAATGTACCAACTTTCTGGGCCCAGCTGGGTATGGTTTTGTTCAAGGTAAGTTATCTCGAAAGAATTTCAAACTAGGTCGAATGACTGTTTTGGGGACAGTGAGTCCGGCACAGGAGCACATCACAGGCCCACAATGGTGGACAGATTATCAGCCAGTGTCTTATACGCTTACCTCAAAACGGGGTGATCGGTCTCAATTTTCTAAGTGAGCGTTCCATTGCTCGAAATTTCTCTCCTTGTGAACCCTGAGACTTTCTGTCACAGCATGATCTCTACTTGTCATGCTGCAGGAGTCAAAGTCATCGCTGGTAAGCATGTATGATTCTGGCAGCGCACATCGAGAGATGTATATTTACAACACAGATACCATCTTCAACCACATGGCTGGTATCGACAGCGGTACTGGCGTAGCTGGAAGCACCTTTACTCACTATGATTATCCCGGAATTTATCAGACACAGGTAATCGGTCTGCTCGTAGTTTCTACTCGGTCTCATATTCCCGCAGGACTTTCACCACTGTGGAACTGACGGCGATGAAATCCTCGACTACGCCAATAGAACTCAAGTGCAAACGTGTGAACTCGTAAACCTTGCCGAGTGACTCTTTTTCTATCTTGATTCCATCATATTCGTGCTGATGTGGCTATTTGTCAATAGTCTCGCGACAGAAACAGAGTACGTTCGGGGACGTCTAGCACAGTATGCCAACGACCTTCTATCTCTGGGGGTTGATGGTTTACGCTTGGATGCTGCCAAACGTACGGGCAACTTTGTTGTTGTGCATCCTAGTATAGGTCTTAATGTCGCACTCATTATCAGATATCGCTTCCGAAGACATTGTCAATATCTTGAGTCGACTGACAAACAAACCATATATCACTCAGGAGGTAATTTATGGCGCAGGAGAGGCCGTTCAACCATCCGAATATACTGCAAATGGTTCTGTTTCAGCTCAAATGTCGACAACTCTGGCTAATAAATTATATCGCTAGGTGATGTCCAAGAGTCCGTCGAATGATGTCGTGTTCTGTCCCTTCCTTGACAGGATTACAGGTTTCGATATACAACTGCTGTCATGAATGCATTCTTGGGTGGAGGCATCTCTTCCTTGCAGAACTTAGATAACCAAGGTAATTTTTCTTACTTCCTGACCGGTACTTTGATCTCTAAAATTGCATGCAGGTTGGGTTGCTAGTAGCGGGGCCAATGTGTTCGTTACAAACCATGATACAGAAAGGGTAAGGACATACCTAGTAATCCCACTTGTTCACAAGGAATGCTGCTCTCATAGAACGGAGCATCACTCAATATGAATTCTCCATCCAACACTTATATTACTGCTACTATCTTCTCGCTCGCACACCCTTATGGAACACCTACTATTCTTTCCAGTTATACATACTCGACTACAGACGACGGCTCGCCAAACGGAGGTTCGTGGATTTTTTGGTTCTATGGGCTCATGAATGACATCCTGAACTCGAAGGTGCTGGAACTTGTTCGACCACTGGTGGAAATGGAGGTTGGTTGTGCCAACATCGCTACATTGCAATTAGTGGTATGGTCGGCTTCAGGAATAACGTTGGCTCCGCTCCAATAACAGATTGGGTTTCTCCTCAGTCACAACAAATAGCTTTTGGCCGTGGTGAGTATCCAGTGAAAGGAGGTCCGAAGATCTACGTGAAAAGACTGACTATATCATCCCAGGCGCTCTTGGGTTTGTGGCAATTAATAACGTTGATTCTCCCTGGACAGCCACATTCGCAACTTCGTTGCCAGCAGGATCGTATTGTGATGTAATCAGTGGAAAGAGCTCCTCTGGTTCCTGCACAGGTGCTGGGTAGGCGTCTTTTGCCGTGTGAAAGAAGCATTATTGATGATTATAGGATAAATGTCTCCGGGGGATCGTTCACAACTACAGTCGCTGCTAGGAGTGCCGTTGCTATACATAGTGGTGCCATGGGTAGAGTATCTGGTACCGTTGCTGTAACATTTGCAGAAACTGCGACGACAGTCTTCGGTGAGGTGCGTAGCATTTCTCGAAACCTTCATGGCCCAACTACATATTTCTTGTTACTCGCAGAACATCTTTCTCGTTGGTAGCATTCCTCAGCTTGGCGATTGGGAGCCTGCGTCCTCGGTGCGCAATTTCGACATCCGATACAGAACGTATTTTGCTAATCAATGTTCCAGCTTCCTCTTTCATCAGCATCTTATCCCGTCTGGACTTTGACTGTATCATTGCCTGCGAATACCGCTCTCCAGTATAAATTCATCCGTAAAGCTGCGGATGGCACGGTATGTTGACACAGCGGCCTTCAAGTTCCAGGATCTGGTTACTCATTCATGTTCAGGTCACCTGGGAATCTGATCCCAATAGGCAGGCTACGGTCGTTTCGTCGGGGTCCCAGACATTGACCTCATCTTGGGGGTAACAAGACACAAATGTGACCTTCAGCCTCCCCCGATACATAATCCATATTTGTTACTACTAGTGTCGAA
This sequence comes from Termitomyces titanicus, assembly GCA_017657335.1. Taxonomy (NCBI): domain Eukaryota; kingdom Fungi; phylum Basidiomycota; class Agaricomycetes; order Agaricales; family Lyophyllaceae; genus Termitomyces; species Termitomyces titanicus. The sequence goes on along the minus strand of JAGGAX010008384.1, from coordinate 5,871 downwards.
TTTCTGTGACACCAGCTAGGCACTTTTCTTCAATTCTAACTTTCTTTCCGCCTGGAGTGAACAACGAGGATGTGTAAAAGGAATCAGGAAAAGCGACTACATAATCCATTGTGTTACTCCCACTAGTGTGAATGCTTATATGACACCAGTCTAAGCACTTTTCTTTAATTTTAACTTGTCTGTGGTCTTGAGTGAACGACGAGGATGTGTGACGTGAATCAGAAGTAATTGACTGCCTGGGACCCCTTACGAATAAATGCAGAAGAAAAATTCACGATTAGTTGTCTCTATTGTAAGTATTATCATTAGCTCGTCCGTCCATACCATGGTATCTTTGAAGACCCCTTGATTCTAACGCCATCCAATTCTATAATACGCATATTCAATTGTATCATGTCCCGTACCAGGGGCTGCATCGCACAGTACGGACTCTTTTGAGAATATAACCAGATGTAGCTCGGAGGAGTTATTATCTGCCGTCGGCGCGGCAAAAACGCTATCGATGGTGCTGGATTCAAAAGAATGTGTAGACCGGAGAGGTATCATCAAGTGAAATAACGGATCTTGTGAGGAGGTTGGTTTTCGAAGAAGTTTTGCAAGGCAGGATTTTATCCAGATGGCATGCTGAGCTTCGTAAATGATATCTGCCCCCAAAATAAGATCAAATGGTATATCGAATGGCTCCCCTGCATCGTTGGAAAATGACGACCAATCGAGGAAACGAGCTTGAACAGCATCTGAGTCCGGAAAATTTGTTTGTATATTTGACGCAAGGTTTTCCAGCACTGATGGATAGTAATCTGTCGCTATGATGGTCCTCGGCGGAATAAGCGAACTCGCGCTTTCAAACAATTTCCCTAACGCTAGACTGACAAGACCAGTGCCAGCTCCAAGCTCCAATATGCGCAACTCATGTACATCGGAGAGTCCGAAAGCCACAGGATCATCAAGTATGGTTTCGGTAAGGACGCATGCGCCACCCCATGTCTGCGCTCCAACGCTTCCATAGTCCTTGTTATCGAGAGAAAGATCCTTGACCTGTACCTCTAACGTCTGTTCCATTTCTGGTCCAATCTTGAATACGAGATCACGAATGACCACCCCAGCGCCAGCGGTTCCAGAGCATACTGCCAACAGTGACGCTGCTTCTTGAACAAGACCCTCCCACTCCTTTGAATGAGTTCCATCTGAGCAAGATTCGGAGTCCCAATTGGCAGTAAGAGATACAAGAGAAGTTAGCCATCTCATAGAGTAGGATCGCTCAAAGCCATCTGATCTTAGTTCATCGAGCCCATCGCTTTCGTCGAGCTCGAGATGGGAAGTGTTACCAGCAGTTGAGATCAGTTCTCGTCGATGTCGACGAGAACCTCGTACTTGAGGGTTATATAAGTGACGCAGGTATGATAATGCTTTCCGAAGATCGTTGATGGGATACGATGCCATTTGGCGAATCGATGGAAGTTGAGAAGTGGGTGGCAGAATCATGGGTATATCTGCTATGAATCAATACGGAAATTTCTGTGGTATATACTGTTTACAGACCTCCAGAAGTCCAAAGAATGGTTTTATGTACGAAATTTTCTTCGTCGGCAAAAATCAAGCTTGCCACGTGCATCGGAAGTCCGGAGGAATTTGCAGAACCGGAACCTTGGTCCGAACCGTCATGTTGCCCAGCGCTCAGGGGCTTCAATCAAGCTCCAGCATGAGCGGGTATGCGTCTGCAATACAGACTGGATACTCTTCTGGGCCAACATTCCCAAATCAGCCAGGATTCTTGGCCTCAGAACAAAATCTTCATCAAGGAGCCGATCCCAATTCTCCTGCCGCTTTTCAACAAAATCTACAAGTCGTCCAAGAGCGCGTGGCGCGTCTTCAAACCCTTGCACGCAACACATTAGCCGGGATGTAAGTCTGCTTCGGAATGCGTCCGTTCTGCTCATTCACAGACGTGTCAACCTTGTAGACAAAACGCTTACCATCCAGGCAACAGCCTGATACAAACTCAAGGTAGGTCACCTATTGATGAGCCTTCCGCAGCTACTCTTCCTCCTTCTCATGGGCATATCTGCCAGCAAATCTTGGGACACTCAAACAAGAGATCGAAGAACTTTCGCAGTTGATGCTGCAGAGTGGTGTTGGTGCACTACCATTGCTTCCCATACCTCCTCCCGGCGAAACTTTCTCACCGCCGACGGAACAGCAACTGCTCACAGAAGTTAATAATTCAATTCGCTTCGTGTTCGAGCAAATGAAACGGAATCAGGATAGCGCAGCTGTTGTCGCCAATCTTCTGGGAGCACCAGATCGTACTTCGAAGTGAGCCGTCGGATACCTTTTTGGATCGATATCTGTTGTGCTCTGGAGTGTTTGGGAACCTATAAATGAAGGGCATTTCCACGAGGGAAAATGAGTGGCATAGGTGCATCCATAACCTTCCCCTCGTCATCGAACATCAATTCAAAGATAAGACCTCACGCCATTTCTCCAATCTCACCGTGGCCTCTTATTTGATACTCATCACCATGCTTGAAAACCTCGTTTTGCCTACATTTCACAGTTCGCAGAAATGAGTAGCCTGAGGTAACCTCATGACAATCTTCCTTTATCGTAATCACATAGAATTTAGATCAGCGACCAGATGTATGAACTGCTAGCATGTTTCAACGTGTCAGAGTTCTAGTGCACCTTGAAGTTCCATACCTCAATTCACATAACTTATCTCAACCAGTCAGATCGTACAGCTTGCTCCTTCTTTCGAAATGTAATGCCCAAGAATACTCTACGATAGCTTTTTGAAAGGTACGGAGTAAGTAGTTACCCATGCAAAGGGCTAACGACCACAGCCATGAGTGCCAAACGTAGAATGCGACGAGAAAGCTGCGAACTCGCCAGTCACGGCGAGTCACTAGTACTTGTTAAACTTAAATGGGAATCTAGATTCGGAAGGTGGTTAGTCAACGAGTATGAACCAGCTAGAGAAGACTACAACTCAGCCCCACATCCACTTTGAGGGAGAAAGTGGTGGTTACATCAAGGTGGTGACTCTGACGATAGTCACCAGGCAATAATCCTAGAGCTTTTTTCGCGAAACCATATCCTTACTGTGCGTTCCCAGCCAGGCTACCATTCCTTAATCGATTCTTCGGAAGAGAGCTTGCCTTTGGTACTTCGGCATTGGGCCTCAATTTCCGGAGTTGGAAATGAGAACGACATGCCATGGTGACATGATTTTGTACGTGTTCGACTTTTATTGAACTTTGATTGCGAGCAGCCCGGCTCCGTGACTTGCTCTCATTTTGTCAGTTTCAAGCCTGATCAGATCGTTTGTACGTCAACAGAGCATTTCAATCATCCTTGGATAGTTCTGGATGTCTTGTAACTACGAGATCTTTGTTCGGGAGCCTGTGCAGCGTAGTGCGCTGCCTCTGATTCGTCACTGCCCTAAAGATGCGACTAAGGAAGGCTGTATTGAACATACATTACAAGGGGATGACATACATGACGGCTAGCGGTGAATGATATACATACTATTATACACGAGGATCAAATATGAGATGACACATAGGGAGCGAGGTATACATAGAGTAAGTTAGTATTAGAAGAACGTATCTACTGTCGCAAAGTTATGTCCTTGACTGGAGTCCTGATATCGGTCTCGACGGCTCTCAACGCGGGATTGTCTCCCTACAGGGTATATCAATATTTAGATCTGACACGGGCCTCTGGGGCACTGCGTCTGGCAGCGTGGACAGAAAGCAGGTGGAACTGGATACGGCTTCTCACCCCCTCCATTGAAACGCGTTGAGACGGATCTCGTTCGAAACAAAGTAGCATCAGTTTCCACATCGGATCTGTGATGGCCTTGACCTGAGGTCGCTGCGGCAAACCTCCTTGAATAAGATGATAGACGATCGACGGTTGCCACTTGTAATCCGCCCATGGCATCTGCCCGCTTAAGACCTGAGTTATATTGGTTCAATCATTGCACAAGACAAAGATCAAAAAAAGATGGCGTACTTCAAGCATCGTCATTCCAAAACTCCAAACATCTGCTGCCGGAGTAGAGCAATCATATGAGACACCGGGTTCTTCTGAATCGGTTTCATTAATATCAACGAGTTCAGGGGCCAACCACCGCACATGATCACGGTCGTGTTGGTCCTCCGATGCGCCATAAGACCGAGGCAGGTGCTCCAGGCCAAGATCCACTAACTTAGGCTCTTCATTCTCGTCGATGTGGATATTTTCCTAAAAACAACTCTTTGTCAGTATGTCGTAGAGCCGAGTAATTAGCATTGAGTCGCTTACACCACGTATGGCCCCGTGTACGACCGGTGGATTCAGGCTATGCATATACGCCAATGCACCTGCCACTTTGAGAAGCTAGAGGTCCGAACGCGTGTACTCAGTATAAGCGGAGCATCTGAAAGCTGCGGATACTTGCGAGTATCATGGGATCTGCCTTTGGTGTATGTCGAAGATACTGATTAATGTCCATTTTGTATAGGGGCACGACCAGCGATGGCACTTTGCCCCAGCCGGGTGACTCAACGAGTCCGCAGAAGCTTGAAATGTTCTTGTGTCCTGGGGCTGCACGCTTCCAGGCCTGAAGCTTCCGTGTGAGATGCTGCAGAAAGATCAAGATTAGTCGTGCGGAAGCGACAACCCATGCATAGCATGAGAGCTGAAGAAGCACATACTGTGAGAAAATCTTGTAGAAGCTGTTTGTCAAAGGTAGTGCTATACCAGATTCTAACCCGTAATGGAGTGTCGCCCAGTTTGCCGTGATAGTCCGAGCAATGAGCATTTCCAGTATAAGCAATGCAAGGGATTTGGAGGTTTTCTGCTCCTTCGAAAGTATAAGCAGGACTATATTTCTTGAAAGGTGATCTCGATTCCTCGAGTGAGTGAAGTTTGATCAATGAAGACTTTGGGAACGATTCAGAAGTTTGATTCTCGTCCAAGTTCCAAGCTGGCATGGTTGTGAATAGGAGTTTGGTAGTTGTGGTGGAAGGAGAGTGACCGAAGAAAATTGCAAGATACCATTCAAGTTTCACCCGTTATAATATGTGACACTGCCTTCGACTACTTACTATAAAGAAACAACAGAGTTCAATAAAGTGCTGTAGCTATAGCCCAACATGACAAACTAACCAGGGAAATGGATAGATCTTGTTTTGTAGCTGGTGTGCCCGACAACCGCCATGGACTTAGCCTTTTCCACATACACCAACTATTGGAACAATCTGATGTCCAAAAGTGCAGTACAACTACTTATGTAGTAATGCACTGATGGGCTGTGCCACGTGGTCACAATGGCATTATGCCACACCTTCTTGCGAGGTCGATCAGGTCCGCGTGGCTGTGGTAGAAGGTGTGACTGCAGGTTCAACGCTCGACACTCAACGTTCAACGGATTTACAGGAAGAATCATGCACCCTGCTGAGACCATATCTGAGACGTGTTGTCCGAGTCAGACATCGGGTGGCGAGCGGCGCCTTCAAGCGTTCATTGTGTTACTTCCATTCGGCCTCGTGGGAGATATCACCGTACGTTTTGTTCTTGTGCACGAGTATACCGGATTTCCACCGTGGATGAAAGAACCATGAACGAGTCAGCGTAGAAAAGAACATCAAGGAGATCGCAGCACGGATAGTGAGCTAAGCGCAGAGTCCGGACAGCACTTGACAAAACAGTTGCTTTCTTGTGGTTCTCCGTTGAAGAAGGAACTAGAGCTCAAATTTGGGAGATTGAGGTCAGAAATTTGGGAGGTCGAGGCAGAGTATGTACGTCGAGGTATCACTGGGTGCAGGAAACAATACTTTCGGCCAAAACAATGTAAAAATATTGTAAAAATAATCCTAATAATTT